>JAIQCU010000282.1:23267-64281 GCA_022114935.1 Leptestheria dahalacensis | reverse complement strand
CAATCAAGAGGCGCAAGTTCAGGTGCTGAGCGAGGCCCTCCTTCCCCGATTGGTGGGCTGAGCTACCAGGGGAGGAGCTACTAAACCGGCGGTGACCAACCACAAAATTGCTGGCTTTTAGAACAACTAGGTCTGCCAAACTATAGAAAACTAGATCCGTCTATTAGTCTCTTCACTGTTAATTAGCTTCAAACGGCTTAATTAACAACATTAAATTAAGTCAAGTATGTGTGTTTAATCCCTTAAATGTATTCTTATTACAATAGCCAATATTTCTTTACAGTATTTAACACTTCACTTGTTATAATGACAAGTTTATTTGTCATCAAGATTTTGAACCAAGATGAAAATAATACCAGTTCCCACGCTTTACATATACAGCCTTCACCAGATTTCAAGTACGAGAACATTAAATGACACAAAGAGAGAGCAGGAAAGTATATGCGAGGGGTTCGCTAGTCTGAAAATCTTCCAACACTTTAGCCGGAAATCTTATAAAAATCTTTAGAATAACATTTTCAAGGAATCCCTGACATTCCCAACAATTCCGAGAGAATATTTCAGGATTTTACAAGTCGTAACACATTTCCGTGGAGTTGCGAACCCCTCAAGTATATGGCAACGCCTTGTAGTCTTTTTCCCCTGGGTCCTCTTTCTATCTACATAACTTCTCTGGGGATGGAGATATTCTTCATTGGGGCTAGAATCCGCCCTAAATTTTGGGCAGTGTGTAGTGCTGTCACTCTGACATTAGTATAGTGATGTCAACGACTCGACTCTACTTGGACCCGAGTCGAGTCGAGTCAGTGGTCTTGAAGTCGAGTCGAGTCAGAGTCGATTATATGTGGGCCTGAGTCGAGTCAAAGTCGAGTCGAGTCGACTCGACTCGGATATATATTCAACGGTAGACCCTAAGTCGATCGGGTCAACTTGCAAAATTCCTTAGTCGAGTCGAGTCGAGTCGAGTCGACAGTCGAGTCGCACGACATCCTTAGACATTAGCCGAGCTATAGTTCGAATCACGTCAACAGTTCGACATCCACAGCCCGCCCAAATTTTCGGGCAGTGTACAGCTTATCAGTCTACCAGAATCTGAAAGTGCCAAGTCTGTATCTATGCGGCACGTCACCCTGAACTTTCGAATTTCATATTGGCCGAACTAACAGCTCGATTTCAGTGAAACTTTCAGGTTATATTAAACAATATTGTAGGTATCTCCGGTTAATTTTTCGTTGCTTTATCCCTAAACACCTTAAAGATACAAGCAGTAAACTGAAGTGACGTTGTCGCATGTTCTATTGCAACCTGCTAGCTGTTATGCAGTATAACGTCTACAGTCTAGCCTTGATAGCTTATTGCTCCCATACTTTCACAGGTATAGCAACCCAAAAATTACCAAGTATAGTAACAACGTTACTTAATCCACCCGTAAAGTTTCGTTTAAATCAGTGCATTAGTTCCGACACAATAAAATCCCAAAGATGACAAAATATCGTCCTGGAAGCTAACAGCTGCTGGGAATCAAAATCCGCCTGAGGCAAGAGAATCCCCAGTCTGTCAATGATAAGGCGATGTTATAATGAAGACGTACACATCTTTGTACACGTATATACTGTGTTTTTGTAAGAATAAGTTGGAGAAAAGATGGCCGCCGATTCTGCTGCCGGTTGAAAGGCCTTTGTAAGGAACAATGAGTTATAGTATTTGATTGTATACGTCTTGTTTTCCAAGCTACTAAGTGGGAAAGATTCACGGCCACTGATGCGTTTTATGGTATCACTCTCGTCATTAAAGTACATTCTTGTGCTCCTCGATGGGGTCTCTGTAGTTAAAAAGAAGGCTTTTTTCTCCCTCCCCATCTCCTTTAATGTGGACGGGTCTTGGTGTATATAGCTTCTTGCAGGCTTTTCGGGCTGCTACGAAAATATAACTTATTGCACATCCTTTTATGGTTCCATGGCGTGGATAACAATAGCAGCCCCCGCGACTTGAATGGAAGACAATCGCTGGGGCTTTTGCTACCGAATTACTGCCTCTATGCGGGTTTTTCTTGGTTAACTATAGCAAAAGGCTTCTTGATGGACCGCCCGCCTGCAACCATTCCCATATTTTATCTTCCCAACAGTCAAAAAATTGAAAATAATTATTGAATTATCTATTTACTTATGTGATTTGAACTTAGGAGAGTAAGTGCCAGTGCAAGCTGAAACGGCTGCTGATGGCGGAATCTCTTTTCCGGCCTTTTTTTTCCTTGTGAAACCCCTCGCGGTCGTGTTTTATACGTGTCCGTTATAGCAATGGAGCGCGTCCGTTATGCAAAGCGAAATCTGTTCCCATTTAGCGGAACGTCTGTTCCGCACAAGAAGCTGCAGCGTCTCATTAAGACGTCTCTTCCTTTGCCGTTAAATTGAGACACGTCTATTTTTACTTGCACCTATTCTTCTACACATAACCGCGCTTTAAAAACCAGCTACGTAGTTAACAGAATCATCATTTTCAACAGACTTAAATTCTATAGTTAACATGTAAAGGTAGTTAAAGCTGCTAACAAGCAGTCATACTTTGCGGTTAACTGAATATATGTCAGTCAGGGAACAATTATTTTTTTTAAAAAAGGGGAAAGAGAAAGAGCGCGCAGGATCGTAAGTGTGTGAATTATTACAAGGTTGATATAACGAACTGGACAATAGGAGTCTTAATTAATTATTGCGGACAAGATGTTAAGTGCTTCAGGGTTTGAAAAGAACCAAGGGTTTCCAGTTCCACTCGGTTCCACACAGGAAGAAGGATAAGAGAAATAAAGAATATCAGAGCAGTGACATATTTACGGCCCGCAGTACAAGTCGACCACGTATCAAAAGGGTTTCACGAAGGCGCGCCGCTCCGAACTTTGACATTAACTACCAGCCAAACTATTTGCTCAAATCACCTGAAATTCAACACAGAGATTTTAACATTTAAGACAAGTGTTCAGTAAAAGTTTCAGTGTTATAGAGGCAGAACTTTAGAAGATACAAGCAAATAACCTCAAAGCCCTAATGTACAGTCTGGGGGAAAGTTGATCGCTTATAGCACCCGTGTTTTCAAACATAGAACATAAAAAAAAATACCACGTGTACAACTAGTCCTACTTTATAAACGACGTAAGTTTCAATTGAATACGTTTGTTAGTTTTGCCACAATTAAATACCAAAGTTGAGGAGATCCATGATTTCCTGCCATTTTAGAACCCCCCCTTTTTTCCCCCTAGACTGTTCAAGCCATTTACCGCGCGTTCTCTCGGTTGGCTTGCCAGTGACAAGGAGGTGGCTTGTTCTCTTGGTAAAAGAATGTGAGTATTTATATATTTGTAATGCCACAGCACATGGCACGTAGAAAACAAGAGAACGGGCAATTAAAATGCAGAGATAAATTAAGTGGCAATATAGAGACGACGCTTCATTCGAGAGTCGATGTGCTGCGCAGTATACTGTGGGCTCCCTTGGCTTTTTTTCTTCGTTTAAACGTATGGCGCTGACAGCCGCTCTTTCATAATTCCTGAGTTATAGCGGGCCCCGCTAACTTGAAACGAGATAATAAGTCACCTTTATGTAGCTGCCATAGTCAATGTGTTCATTGCTCTATCTGTGCGATTTTTATTCTTGCGATCTGTCTTGTCTGCATGTTTAAGAGGTGTATGGGTCGTTCTCATCAACCTGTTGGTCGTAGTCCAACTATCGGTGTATCTATCTGTCTACCTAGCTGTCTATCTGTCTGTATGCCTGTCTTTATATTTGTCGGTCCTACTATCTGTCTATCCAGCTGTCAGTTAATGTCTGTCTATCTGCCTGTCTGTAATCTATATAGCTATCTGCCGGTCCAGCTATCTGTCTATCTATCTGTCTGTCTGCCTGTTTGTTTTGTCTGTCTGTCTAACAATCTAATCTATCTATATATCTATCTATCTATCTATCTACCAATGTATCGGTCCAACTATCTGTCTATACCCGTTTGTCTGTCTGTTTGTCTATCTCTAGCTAACTGTCTGTCGGTTTATCCATCTATCCGTCTATCTCTCTATCTATCTCTCTATATATGTATGTTTAACTATCTATCTATCTATCTATCTATCTATCTTTCTATCTACTTACCTACCTACCCACCTACCTACCTACCTACCTATCTATCTATCTGCCTACCTTTCTACCTATCTATCTACCTTATATATCTATCTATCTGCCTACTTATATATCTATCTGTCTGCCTACTTATATATCTATCTATCTACCTACCTATCTACCTATCCATCTATCCCGTCTGTCTATATATCTGTCTATTTATCTTTCTGTCTGTCTATCAATCAATCAATCAATCTATCTATCCATCTGTCTGTGTCTATCTGTGTATCGATCTATCAATCTATCTATTTTCCTATATATCTATTTATATCTATCAATGTATCTATGGTATCTCTGTATCTATCTATCTGTCTATTTATCTATAACCATATCACTGTAAATCTACTTATAAAGTGGAGCGTATTTCCAGTGTTCTATTCTTTCCGACCAAGTATGTGCCAAGTGGAGAAAGTAGAGAGGGAACATACCTAAACCCGTGCATAATGGGTTTGTTAATGAAGACATTTGTCTTGCGTCGTCGCCGGGCCGCGTCATGCGGCACAGGTGAGAATAATACCGACTTGATTATTTTCTTGATTTGTATCTCTGTCTCTCATTCTTTTCCTCTCGGCCGGTAGCAAAAAGTAATAAAAACCTGGGGCGATGGTTATATTCAACCGCAAAATGCACAGTGTCCGACATTTCTGCACCTTTGATACCAATGTTTTATTAGCACCGCGCATTGTATAGGTAAGGAATTGGAGCGTATTAAGGTTTATCGCCTCGGGCAACGTATGGTCTAATAGTATACAGAATTAGAAGGTATTATAATGTAGTTAAAGGAAAGATATAGAACTGTCAGTTTTATTTCTATTGCATCTGAAAAGGAAGTAATACTTTTTACGGTAATTCCCTCTTACTGTGTTATATAGTGTCTGTCTATCTATCTATCTATCTACCTATCTATCTGTCTATCTATGTCTTGTACTATCTGTCATCTGTCCATCCATTATGATCTATGTAACTATCTGTCCGTCTTTCTGTCTAACTACCTACCCACCTACCTACTTAACTATCCAATCCGCTTAGTTCTGTATACTAGCGCCATCTAGAGGTGCAACATACAGTACTTTACCATAAATAATCAATTCTACAGTTGGCTAACAAGCTAGAATCCTGTGGTTCCTCTGTGGCATTTCAGCAACCAACTTTTGCTTTATTCTCAGAAGATGCGAAATACTTACATTATGCCAGGGTCGATGACCTAACTCTATTGTTGTCGTCCCAGTGAACTTGTTATATTTCTTATGCAAAGCGCTAATTACAATCATCAGGGGTTTTACAATTAAGAAAAGGCTATTAGCGCCCCTTAAGGTTCACATTGTCCACGTTTGAACGTAGTTCGACTAATTCCCGCTAGGTGGCGCTAGCATCGAAGCTAAATCAAGCATGCTGCAAGAACTCCTTGAGCGGCTACTAACAAATACGGAAACGCTTTCCATTAACGTAGGTTAGTTGGGGCTAATAATGGCAAGCATGTTTTTCTGAAACAGCTGAAGGTTAGTTCTCAAAATGTTATTGCATCTTTAGTACGAGTAAATTTGACCTGAGGCAGAGTGAAACCTGAGCGCGTCGTCGTCATATATAACTAGAAATTTGACATGAACTAGAGGAGAAAAACTTGAAAAGTTGTAGTATCTTGATTTTAATTCAATTAAAAAGTAGTTAGTCCATTGTTTAAAATGGCTGGTGAGTTACCTATACTTAAACTCTTTGTCACCGAACGTTACATGAAAACAGGTATAGGAAGGTAAGTACTAGTCGAGGAATTACCACACTGGGTACATCCTAATCCAATTCCAATAGCTGTACATCATGTATCATCATCTGTCCCATATCTTTGTACATTTATAATGCACTATAAACATAGTCCATCTCAGTGTAGAGATGCCTAACCGTCCACAGATCGAGTAATGTTGTAATTGCAATTGGTAATGTAAATCAACATCTTCAGTAGACGGATTTGGGTGGGTGAACTCAACACGTTTTCGATTATGTCGCCGACAAGCGACAACAAAAGGCGACTTTGTTGCATATAGGCTGACTTGCAAACCGGCACGTCAGCGCGACATGCCCAAATCCATAAAAATGACTCCATGTCGTATTTGTTTACATCTTCAGACATGTCGCCAACATGTCCAATGGCCAAGTTTTACTGGGAACCCCACATGTGCGATTGGTTCAGGATCACTGAGAAGTGGTGCAAGCAAAAAGAATGCAGCATGTTTCAGCGTGAAATAGAAAAAGACTGTATCGGATTTCTGTTTTCCAATATGTCGCCAGGACTGGTCATTAAACGAGGGATGCCCCCTTGTAAAAAGATGCCCTAAATTGGCCCCGTTATATTACAGAAGCTTGCCCGGACTGCTACAAACCCGAGACGCGCCTTGTTTATTTTACCACCAAACCATTTCTGTCGTCGTGGCCAGAAATCCAGAGATAACTTCAATAAACACCGAGTTGCAATGCTTCACTCTAATAGCTTTTCAAAGATCCGCCTTGATTCATTTCAAGCTAAGAATGTTACAATATGATTACTACCGGATCATCAAAGTTCGTTTAGTATATTACGGTTTAACTAGTTTCTGTTTAAACATTGATACGGATGAAGTTCCAGTGTTAATAAACAATGAAGCTGATAATAAACTGTCCGGAATGATAAAGGAATAACATAAATAAAGGGGAAGATGGCTTCTGAAAGAAGGGGCCATTATAGTGTGGTGTTAAAAGGCGAGCGCGCACGCTGCTATCAGGAGATGTTGGTAAACAGAAGCGTTTCGAATTTCGCCGTAGTGGCGCCACCTCAGTTCGGTCGCGACGTCTCCCTCGTTGTGTTTACACAAGGAAATTCTTCTACACTCGCGTATCTCTCTTTCTAAACCCATGGTTCTTTTCACTCTTTATCGTATATCACCTACCTTATCTACAGCCAGAACAAAAACGCCAATGCAAAGTGGTTTTTTATAAAAATTTTCTTGAACTTGTATTCATTTGCTTCTCGAAAAAACAAGGTCAGTAACAGTAAACAGTTTGATCCGTAAGGCACTAATACTAAGTCATGATATTTTGGCGTATAAATTACACACATCAACAATATAACGCACGTACGAGGGAAAGGAAGTAGAGGATTCACCAAGCTCGGACACCGGGTGACGTGTGAAAATGGTTGCCGCTGAGAAGCGTGTACGACCCGTTGAAGTAGGATCCCCCCGCAGCTTCCACCCCGGCCGAGTAGTTCGGGTCGTAGTTGTAGGTACCGTACGCCTGACCGTAGTTGATGGACGAGTAAGGGGGAAGTGAGGAAGTAGACTGGGTGCTGGATGCTGGGTACTCGAAGCCGTTGAGGCAACCCGAGGGAAGTATGTATTGCCCGCTGGTCTCCGCTGCTGCTTCCCCGACACTGAAGGTTTGCTCGTAGGAAGAGGCCGATATGCTGGGCTTGCCGTCTTTGATTAACACAGGAACTGAGACTTTCCTTGGTGAGGTACCAGATGATCCTTGCGATGGTACTTGGTTATTCTGGATGGCTTTGTCCTGCAGCTGTCGCTTGCATTTGTAGCGCCGGTTTTGAAACCAGATCTTCACCTGTGGTATTCAAACAAACGAAACGGTGGAATTCATCTTCGCAGAAACTTCAATGCGCCGGTGTAACTAACCTGAGTTGGTGTTAATTTAAGAACAAGCGACAAATGTTCCCGTTCGGGTGCGGACAGGTATCGCTGTTGTCTGAACCTTCTTTCAAGCTCGTGGACTTGGGCCTGGTTAGAACAAAAACTCTTACTATAAATACGGTTGTCAGGGTAATGTAGACGTAGTAAAATACCTGTGAGAAGAGAACTCGAGGTTTTCGCTTTATCCGCGATTTGGTGGTCATTGCATCGGTGGTAAGTACTCCCGTCTTACTAGCTTTGACGTCCGTTTTGACCGCTGGGTGGCGCGCTTCTGGAAAACAAGAGCACATGTTTAGGATCCAAGCAACAAATTAGGGTTGGGTGAACCGCGAGATAAAAAGCGACCAGCATGAGAGAGAGGAAAAAAAACAGCCTTGAAAAACTGACGCAGTGAAACTTACGGCTTTTTATCTGTTGTTGATGGTTGAGATGATCGGAAGCTTTGGGTACATCTTTTTTCACTTGATTCTTGTTTTCGGCCTGGTTTTGCGGGAACGGAGGACACAGATGCGACAGTTGTTGGACATGGTGCGACGTTAAAGGAGCCACTGTTTGCTGCTGCTGCTGCTGGTGGTGCTGTTTGATCAACTCTTGTGATACTTTTGTTGCAGTCGGCTCGACCATTTCGTCACAAACGAGGCCAACTTCGGTGCTACCCGGGTACGGATACACGTAATCGTAACCCTCTCCGCTGGGAAGATAGTTCTCGTGTGCCGGATACAGTTGACCCATCTCGCACTTGGATTCAAAGTCATCTGAACTCTCGACGGGAAGTAAACTGGAGTCGTTACTGCTGTCCATGGTCTGAAAAAGTCGCCGGGCGTCATCTTCGAGCCAGTAGTTGCCATAGTAGTTCATCTCGGCAGCTGATGCAGGTGTTACTTCCGACAGAGCTAGCTGTGTATCTCCGACGGCAGAACCGAATTCGAGGATGTTTTTGACGCTAAACGAGGTGCCAGCCGCCGCAGTAGCTTCGCTGGACAGCATGATAGAGCACTGTGTGGTAGACGTGTGGCACTGAACTTATGCTCTGGCGCGGGGATACGCTATATCTTTTATAAGTCGAACCCTTCGACCGGAGCACCGCCCATTCCATTAGGCGGGTATCCAATGAGCAAAGGGCCCCGAGTGAGATGTGCCGGGCTGCATGTCAAGGTCAGGGGGTTACTGAAACAAAATGACATGTCGATGACACAACACAGTCGTTTCATATTGCTTTTACATGTAGTACTAGCACTAGCCCCCGGTTGTAATCTGCGTCAGAAGCTTTACTATCTTGCTTGTCGGCGCCACATTTTCGTCTCCATTGGCGCCTCTGCAACCGAATCGAGCAAAGGAGAAGCGTTTCGTCAGCGCGCCAAACATCCGCAAACGTTGACATATACACAATTTTCATAGAAAACGCGGGCATCGTCTTTCTGACATGTTTGCAATCAACAGTTCAAACAGAAAATGTACTTTTTCTTTCTTTCTTCTTTCTTTCCCTCTTTCCGCATCCCCTGGTACTGGTGGCCCCGTCAGAAGCACAGTTTTTCACTGGTATTGTTTAAAAGGCTTGTTTTTCTGTTTGACCTGGGTCGGCGCGCTCTTGACTTCCGGAGCCCCCGTCTCTCCCGACCTGAGACGACCATAGCTCAGTGGAGGTCACCCGATACCTTTGCAGCTTTCCCCAGGTATATACGAGCAGAGACATCAAAGATACACACGTCGGGGCATATAAACGATTAAGTTACCTTCCAATCATGTAGACTTGAAACAGGATTACATCTTCTTGTTCTAAAGGCTAATTACAGCTACACTTGAATACGATTGCCATATTGCAACCTCCTAGAAACTCCTTCGCACCCTTTACTTGATATATACCATCAGACTAGGATCCCGATTTCAAGTTGTATGTGAATGTCGTGCTTCCTGGAATTCCTGGAAGTTAAACTGGAATGCCCCGAGACAGTCATCTATGGAATGCCAGCTTTGGTGCCCGTACCCCAGTCTTCAGACAATGGTAAACTTAAGGGTACAGCCGGACTTGAAGCATCCGAGGACTTTTCTGTGTAGTCCTATCTATAGAGTTGATTCCAGTTTTAGAAGTTGACAAACAGGGTTAACTTATAAAGTATCTACAATACGAATCCACTGAGATGGTGAAGTTCTTGAGGCGATAATAGAGTTAGATACCCTGAATGAAACCTAATACAAAGTTCCGAGAAGCAACATGACAGTATCGTATCATATAGAAACCATCAGCGTTTACTACATGTATGTAATTCCCACGTTCTCAGTAATCTGTAAAATACGATTGTGGACAGGATGTTGTCATTCATCTGTATTTGGTATCACTTGGCTCTCTAGATCAGTTGATATTGCCGTCTCAGGTCTGACAATATACTAATATGATACTGTCATGATATTGTCATTATATATTACTCATTGGTAACATTACTGTTACTGATTCATGTATCATTATAGTAAACCATTACCAATACACGGGTATCCGCTTAGTTAATGATTAAGATGTAAATATCTGTTTAGCATTTCTATAGAAGTACGTCCATGTTGAAATGCTAACTGAATGTTGATGAAGTCCCTTATTACAATCCTATTTGTAATACATTAGATCTATCATATTCATTTATTTATTAACCGTTATCGTGCCTGTGGTTTAGAAAGAGACGGCGTTAGCCCGCCAGGTCAGGCGCTGAAATAGACAGGGCAACGTCGAGGTGCCCTTTTATCGGCTGCGGAACAGAACTTCGTGCCAGATCTTCCATTTGCGCCAAACGGGCCAGACCAGACGATAAATCTGAAAAAACCTTTTGCCGGGTTTGTGTCTTGTGGGGGGCCCTGCTGCATCTCTCCTCTGTTTCACAAGGGAGCCGCGCGTATGACCCAATATGCCGACGCCTTATGCCTTATATACATCCCCGAAGCACCGAAACATTTTCCCACCGCTTTTACATTAAACGCTAATTTATTTTATACATTTTGAATTAAAGTAACAGTCTTGGTCAACAGTATGAGGAAACGTCAGTTTCGTATTTTAAACGTATCTTCTTCAGTTTTTAAGCTAGAGCAATGAAAATTTAACTGTAATAAAAACGGTTATTTCTTAACCTAACCTGAAATTTTCGTGAAATTCGAATCATTAGTTTGGCCGTAATATAATTCTGAACTTATAAGACTGACGCGCGCCCGTTACTTTAATCCCACCTACGCCCTTTCCGTGTGTTAACTTGATTGTATTCAACATAGTTAAATAATTAACTCAATAATTAAGTTAATGCTAAGTAGTTCGTAATATATACTGTAAGTTATAATATACGAGATCGTTGACGTAATAGGACAGCGATTGCGTCACCAGAGTCACGTGACCAATTTCACTACTGGTGATATCAACTGAATCGAATCAATATGATATTGTCAGTACATCGAACATATTAGGGAAACTATCGAGGTCCTCCTCTAAACACATTAAGATAATTTTAAAGTAATTAAAGTTAATACAAGTGAAGACGGTATCTTATATACCGAAACAGTCGCGTGTCGCCTTTTATTTTAGATGAATTTTTGAGAGAAAAAAATTGATATAAACCAAAAACAAAAAGCGAGATGGGCTCCCAACGTCACATATAGGTTATCGTTATGGGAAGGTCAGAGAGCATCACACAACACACACGGCATATTGCTGCACCAAAAAATAGAATTCTAATATAAAACACTAAATAATTAATCACATTAAACTAAACAATAACCAGAATATAAGAAGAATCGCAAGGTCATTTCGATACAAAAATATCGTGGAAGATCAAATTCTAGTTTAAAATCTAGGAAGTCTAGGTCAGTTAGCTATCGACGATGGCTTGTAAAATCGCCGATCCAATGGCCCGTGTACAGAGCGCTTGGCTAATGAGACCACCAGCCGAGAAAGCGAGCCAGCAGTATTCATCTAATCACACTTTCATTGATTCAGTTTTCATCAGTTTAAAGACCTTGTTACTTCATTAACATTAAATGTAATGTTTTTATATTTAACGTTTAGTGCTATTAAAGTTTAATGATATCCTATCCGGGTGGGTTGTATAGAGAGAGATGTTGGAAGACAGAAGCGAATTCTTGGGTCAAGTGACCTGCACTGTGTTTGATAAAAATCTGACAGTCTGACGTGCAGATAATAGCCGCAGCCCACGCACGTTGGCCTGAGAACAACTAAAACCAATCTAGCCATGTATTATGTCATCGTAAGCTATTATTATATTTAAACATAATTACAGTTAATTCATACATAATGTGTATTTTTGATTACATCATTTACTGATTAATTAATTCCAAATTACACTGAAGTATTTAGAAAACAAAACATTCTAGCAGTGTCTGAGCTATGTACTTATACGTGTTGATGAAAGACGCCATTTTAAGCGCTGCTCTCCGAATCTCGTATTACATACATTTCTCATCTTCAAACCATTATCTTTTACCCGATTCACAGCAAATGGTAAATTCTACGTAATTCGTACTAAAAATCTGTAAGCTGATAATTTATTTAAACCGCCATTTTGAGCGCATTTCTCAATACATTTTGCGACACACATTTCTCAGCTGTTTAAAGTATATATATTCCATAATCAACATTAAGTTCTTACTTCTAAGCGATTCGCGTACCGAAAACGTATAAGCTGATAATCCATATAGGGCCGCCATTTTGAGCGCATCTCTCTCTACATCTTGCAACATACATTTCGTAACTGTCTAAACCAACATCTCTTCCATACATTAAGTTATTACTTCTAAGCGATTCGTACCGAAAACGTATAGGCTGATAATCCATATAGGGCCGCCATTTTGAGCGCATTTCTCAATACCACTTGCAACATACATTTCTTAAGTTCCTAAACTAACCTGTCTTACTGAATCAACAGTAAGTTACCGATTCAAGCTAAACTTGTACCGAAAACCTATACAAGCTGATAGTCCATGTAAGCCGCCATTTTGAGCGCATCTCTCAATACATCTTGCAACATACATTTCTCAACTGTTTAAACTAATATATCTTGAGTAATCAACATCAAGTTCTTACTTCTAAGCGATTCGTACCGAAAACGTATAAGCTGATAATCCATATAGGGCCGCCATTTTGAGTGCATCTCTCTCTACATCTTGCAACATACATTTCTTAACTGCCTAAACCAACATCTCTTCCACACATCATGTTGTTACTTCTAAGCGATTCGTAACGAAAACGTAAAGGCTGATAATCCAAATAGGGCCGCCATTTTGAGCGCATCTCTCTACACATCTTGCAACATACCATTTCTGAAGTTCATGAACTAACCTCTCCTACTTAATCAACATTTGTCATTAATTTACCTATTCTAGCTAAACTTGTACGGAAAACCCACAAGCTGGTATCCTCAAACAAGCCGCCATTTTGAGCGCATCTTGCAACATACACCACTAATTCTCAACTCTATATAAACCAACCACTCTTTCTCGATTTACATTAAACCATTACTATAATACTAGATAGCTACATGAACTCAATTAACTCAACCGAAACTAGTAAAACTAACAGCCAGATTAAGACACTATATAGAGACACATAATAGTGAAAAGAGCATAAACACGTCCCTTTCCCCTTTTCCCTTTACTTTGAAATTTAAATTGTATTTCTTGTTGGTTGATTGTGGGAGGCGCGAGGAGTTTCTGGTTAGTGTCAGCGATGTGTTGGCCCGGTCTGACGTTACGAGTCGAACCAACACTGCGCCGCTGAAAGTGACGCCATCATGGCGCCCCGACTAATGCACTAATACATATGCTACATATCGTTGGCCTTTCTCTGCCCGGCCTTTTTTAACCCCCTTTTTTTCCCCAGCCCAACAAACTTTCCCACACACATTAAGTCAACCACCAATGTCGACCTACAGTGGAACCTGTGGAAAGACGAACACATCTATATAACAAGTGGAATTTGGAACTTGGATTTTGGTCGAACTTGGAGGACCCAAGTAGAATTTCCTCCTCGATTCCACGCACTTCCAAGTTTGATACTTGATTGGAATTCCGTGGAATCTTTCTACTCCATCCACTTCCGAGTGGAATTTAGTGGAACTTTAATGGATCTGGTGGAAACTTGGTGACGTTTAGTGGAACTGGGTGAAATTCTATAATATGTAGTGGAACTGAATGGAACTTAGTGGAATATCCTCGATTCCGTACACATCTGCAAGTGGAATTTAGTGGAGCATAATGGAATTTGGTAGGATTACGTGGATTTGAAAAGAGCTGTTGTTGGATCTGGTGGAATTTTGTAGCAGTTAGTGGAATACAATAATGTTTTGTGGAATTGAATGAATCCCGTGGAGATTAGTGGAACTGAGTGTACCTTTCAAGGGAATTTACTATAAATGTGTCGTAATTAGTAAAATTTAGCAAAATTCTGTAGAACTTGGCGGAATTTAGTAGTAGGGAACGGACTCTTGGTGGAATTTCGTGGAACTTGGGGGGAATTGCTGAATTATTACCGTTTCCTGCGCTTTTTAAATTAAATCAAAACTAAAACTTTTTTCCAGTTTCATTCAACATATAACATAACTGTATAAGGTTGTCAGCCATTACATCCAATATAAAACATGAAAATTCCACTTGGAATTCCATAGTTCCATTTCCTCCACTTGCTCCAATTTGTGATTCTTTTTCTAAAAACTTGCAAGAATAAAATTTAAAATAATTTAAAATTGGCTTGATTTTTCAATATTTAAAAGTAAAATTAAAGAAAAGGATTAAAGTTTTTTTTATTAAACGCCTATCGAATTTCATTGCGTGAACGGGGGAGTAAGGGGGGTGTGAAAGCAAAAACGTCGTTTTCACCCCATTCGGATATTAGGGTTCAACTCGTAAAAGGTCATTTACGACCCATTCTTCGACGTTTAAGACTTGGGCCTAGTCAAACATTTCTATATAATCCGCCTGTAATGAAGAAAGCAGTTAAAAGAGCCAAACGGAAATTGAAATAAAACACGCGTGTGGCTATTCTAATAAAAATATCCGGTCGTAAGTTTTGATTACCCTAGTGATTTATTTTATTCGTATCAAGTGTCAAGTTTCACGATTTTAGTGAGTCGATTAGATTTGAATATCGATATCGATCAATAATAAGCAGAAATAGAAAAACAAACGAGTGTTTATCATTAAAGATAATTAAGCTATAAAGAAAATAATAATGCAAAATAAATCAGTCTTAACATATCGATATAAATAGCTCAATCGATACGAACAGAAACATCAAAACAAGCAGACGATAGCAAGTATTTCGCAGCATGATTCGCTTACGAGGGCCATTACTTTCAAGCTATCGACACAAATTACGTTTGTATCTAAGGCAATGTTCCTCGCGTGTGCAGAATGTTCCCGAGGAGCCTCCCTGTGCGGGAGAAATCACGAGTCTGGGGAAGGTCCTCGTCGGCAGAAACGGGGAGAAGATCGTCGACAACCGCTTGCGACCGTGGAAACTCGTGAAAAAAGATGAAAAGCCGTCAGTTACCGGTAAACCCATTGAACAGAAGATTATTTACAGTTCAGTCCTTGACGGGATGACGTTGCGTCTGTCTGCCACCAAGTACGTCGAACAGGGCCGGCGAGAGTTTTTCAAGCAGGAGAAAGAACGACGAAGGTCAATGCTGTCACAGGACGAGAGGTCTCTACTTGTCGAGAAGCTAGCGAAACTCCAGAATTCTGATAAGGTCATTGACTTGGGATCGAACGGTGAACCAGACGCTGCGGCAGATGATCCCGTCTCGTTTCCGTATGCGAAGTTCACACCCTTGAATGAAACATCGGCCCCACAACCATCGCCAACAACAAAATCTGAGGAAACCTCACCTGCGATCGAATACGGGACCTCGGATCCCGACGTCCCTGCGAGTAACGTTCCATGCAGTGGTTGCGGAGCGCTCTTGCACTGTCAGAACACGTCGTTCCCCGGCTTCATACCCAAGGAGATCTTCACTAAAAAAACAAGAAAACAGCTTCACAACGAAAGCTGCCAGCGTTGCAAGTTCCTCAAAGAGCACAACATTGCACTTAACGTCCAGGTCAGTCCCGACGACTACCCGCGGGTTCTCGAAGTCATTAAGAACCAGAAAGCCCTGGCCGTGATTGTCGTCGACCTTCTCGACTGCCCCGCCAGCATCTGGCCGGGTATTCTGGACATCGTCGGATCCAACAGACCGGTCTGCGTCGTCGGCAACAAAGTGGATCTCCTGCCGCAAGACGGTAAAGGCTATTTGGAGCGAATCAAGAAGAGTCTGACCGATGCCCTGGTTACGACCGGACTCTCGCGGGCCAACATCAAGCACGTGGCACTTGTCAGCGCCAAGACGGGCTACGGTATCGAAGAGCTTATTACCAAGCTGCAGACTTCCTGGGGTTTTAAAGGTGACAGTTCCTGATATCTCGCATTGGACGATATCCGTGTTATCTCATACGTAACCAATTCACAGGAGATGTCTACCTTATGGGCTGCACCAATGTCGGGAAGTCGTCCCTCTTCAACGCATTGATTCAGTCGGACTTCTGTAAGAGCCAGGCAGTGGACATAATCCAACGGGCGACAGTTTCGCCGTGGCCCGGAACGACGCTGAACTTACTCAAAGTAATATTGTCATTATTTACAAATTTGATCCTAATCAATTGAATCTAGTTTTCTGCAGTTAATCTAATTTAATATATGTTATTGATTTAACATAGTTGTCAGTTTTTTTGAGGATTTATAATATTTCTATGATAGTTTCCAATCCTGCGACCCACCAGTCTGCGTCTGTACGAGCGGACCCAGCGTTTGTTGGCCGAGACGAAGAACAAAGTAGCCGAGCAGAAGCTGCGGGCTCAGCAGCTGCAGGAAACCAAGGATCCGAAATACGCCGTCTTGTTAGGTATTCCTGAACTGAACTTACCAAACTTGATATTTAATTACTATTTCGTTTGGTTAATTTTACAAAATCTGTATAACTTTTTTTTTGAATTGTCGCGGGGAACAGTTATTTGATTGCGTGTAATTTCAGGACATATCGGGAGGACGTTTGAAGTGAAGCAAGGTCCGCCGCAGGGCACTGATCCCTTCTCGGTCAGTGTGGGACCGGTACCGCGGGACAACAAGGCGATATTTGATCCCGAGCACGAGAGCTATGCCGAGAGCAAGTGGTGCTACGACACACCGGGGACGGTAAACTCGGAACAGGTAAATTTTTAAACTTCTGATACACTTTCTATCTATCTATCTTTCTATCTACCTGTCTGTCTATCTATCTATCTATTGTCTATAGAGCTGTTCGGTATCACAAGTTCTTGTATCATTTCTAAACACACTACTGGCGACCAGTTTATACTGTATTCATAATCACGTGACCCTCTCTGAGCAATGGGAATGAACGATTTTGAAAACTTGAAAACGCGCAGATTTTGACGTTACTGACCCTGGAGGAACTTAACCTGACACTGTCGCAGAAACTAGTCGCACCAAGGACGTTGCTGCTAAAGCCGGGGGTCAGCTTCTTCCTGGGCGGGCTGGCGAGGATCGATTACCTGGAGGGACCTCATCCCATCATGTTAGTTAACTACAATTAAGTAACATACTAACAAAAGTATTATTTATAATTAACTTTGACGATCCAGGTTAACAGTTTTCTCCAGTCGTCGTCTACCCATCACTGAGATCGAAACGCAGCACGCCGACGAGTTCTATAGCCAGGCGTTGGGTTCCGAGCTGCTTCGAGTGCCCTGTGGGGGCCAGGAACGGCTCGCCCGGTGGCCGGGGCTCTCGGGGAAGTCGGTCACCGTTTCTGGAAAGGGATGGGATTGCTGTGCGACGGATTTGGTGCTGTCTTCGGCCGGTTGGGTGGCCGTGACTGGTGCCGAAGGTGTCGACTATCGGCTGTTTGTCATGACGCCAGAAGCCCGTGGGATCTTTGCGAGGGACCCGCCGCTCCTGCCCCATGCCGTCAATCTGCGTGGAAAGAGACTACCGTTCTCGCCCTGCTTTAAAAGCACCAAGATCTTTGTACCATAAATTAATGAGAATAAAAGTAAATAGTCGTTTTGTACGTGCTATTTAATAATACCGGTTTGATACATGATTAGTTTTACACCAATCATATTATTACATTATTTATCCTTGTATTGAAATATTGTTTATTATCTTTATTATTTATATTAATAATTTGGATTTGGAATTTCAAATTCGTATTGTGTATTTTCCAAGTTAAAAGAAAGAATTTAAAGGAGAAAATGCAGAGGGGCTTCAAAGGTCCTCTCCCTTGTCCAATAGACGCACGTACGATTTCCGCAGCTGGGTCAGCAGCCTCGACATCTGCTCGGCCGTGAACACCTTGTACAGCGCCTGCGGCTCGGCTGCCACAATATCGGCCAGCCGCACGCACTGCTCGTGCTGCTCGCAGTCCTGCAGCACGGTGGTCAGCAGCATGGCCGCGTGAGGAATGCACGTCTGCCTCAGCAGCTTCATCTGGCGTGGCCTTTCGTCTTCCCTCGCCGCTGTGCCAGGTTCGCTCTCCTCGGCGTCGACCATCCAACCGGCATCCGGGAAGAGCAGCACGTTGTACAGCCGCTCGGTAGCCGTCTTGGTGACCAGTTCGAGTGCTGCACGCCAGCGCTGGAGATCTGCGTCGTACTGTTTGAGCTGCTGCTCGCGGACCAGATTCTCGGCGAAGTTCAGCTGCGGGCGGGATCGTGTGGACTGTTGGTCGTTGGCTGGAGGTCGTGGCTTTAAGTTGTAGTAGTGAGAAAACCAATCCTGTACAAAAATTTTTATTTAATGGAATAATGGTAACCATAAGCTGCTACAGTGAAATATAACTCCTTATGTTAATTCACATAAGAAGGTTAAAGAAAAATATCCTCCATTTATACCCATCTAACTATCTATACCTGTCTATCTATCTATCTATCTTCTATCTATAATTGCAACCCTGTGATGGTTGACGCTTGGATATATTTACAACTGAGATTCACTGAAGTGCTGAACTGCTACAAGGATATGAAGTAGCATATATTCATACTGACAATGTAGAATGCATGGTGCGTTTACTTCGCTTTTCAAGTATCTTACTTAAAATGATGATTTGTTGAAAATGATTTTGGGATTATAATTAACCACAAGTGTCCAAGCTTAAGCTCTTAAGTTAGCTTAAGTAACTTAATAAGTTAACTTAAGTAAGCTTAAGTGTCTTAAGCTCTTAATCTGCCACTAATAAAGTTGCTACTTTATACCTGGAACGCCTCCAGCGCATCCATGTAGGCCTTGAAGCAGATGTACTCCCGGACCGAGTTCTGCACGGCTACCGGTAGCTCCAGCGCCCCGGCCCGGGCGTGCCACAGATCGCTCAATGTTCGGATGGTCTCGGCCGGTACCATCTGATAGGCGGCCTTGAGGGCGTCCATCTGTCGACGCAGTAGGAAGACGCGCATCAGGGTGTTGGCCTGCGCCAGGAGGTCTGCCCGCATGGAATCGTCGACCAATAGCCAGCCCAGTGCCTGGATCCGCTTAGCGTCCTCTGGGGTCGTGGGAATCTGCCGGAAGAGGCCAAAAATAATAAAAATAATAAAAACGTAGCTAGATGCTAATAAACTAGTCAATTGATTAATTTAATAGCTAAATTAATTAAAATAAAGGAATCATTAGAAATTTACTGACTGAGTATTGACATGATGACAGAGTAAAGCTTAAGTTAATTCGGATTTCAACCAATGAATAAAGATCTCGTGTAAAACTAGAGGTATGTTAAAACTAGGAGAACTCGATTGATCTACCTGAAGGGAATAGTCGCTAGCTGGTTCCACGCTTCCCTGCGTGCACATGAGTTCGACCACTCGGCAGGCGACGGCATTGACGTCGAGTCCGGCCTGATCGCCCAGTGACAGCAGCGTCTTGCGGCGGTCCTCCCCGCATTCTTCTACCTCTTCCGTCTTGGCCAGGCAGTTGGCAAACACCTCCACTTGCTCTGAAGGCACCGTCTATTTGTTGTTGTTTTTTTTAAATTAAAATAAAAAAATTAATAAAAAATCCACGAATTAAAAATTGAAATCAGTAAGTTTTCAAAATCAAAATTAGCACGAATCAAAATACCTGAAGCTGTGCCACATAGAATGCAGTCAGTTCGGTACTGTTGGAGGCGACCAGACTCTCCACATAACTCTGCAGGATCGAGTTCACCAGGTCGTCACGGGAGCACCGTCCCACACGGCGGAAAAACAGCGAAAGGTGCGCCATCAGTCGCAGCAGCTGCGGGTCCAGACCCCCTGAAGTCGATCTCAAAACCCACGACGACATTTCCTCCAAGAGACCATCAATATCGTCAATGATGACGTAACGCTGGACAATGCTGGTTAACACAGAAAACAATTATTTCTCGCCTGATGACACCCGACGCTTGTCAGTTGTTGCCTTACCGATAGTGATCTGCCGCCTGTGCAGCGACCTTGGGGTTCCTCGAGGCAGCCAGGGCCGTGAAGATCTTCTCAACCGAGGTCTGCTGCTCCCAGTAGGACTCGGGCATCGGTTCCAGAACGCGACTGTAAACGACGTGCAGTCTGACTTCCTTCTCCACAAAGTGGTCGACGAGCGTTCGCAAGTGCGACCACAGGACATCTTCCCAGGATTCGCTTAGAGCGAGCAGCGAGTTGAGGTGACCGCAGAGCGCGCCGTAAATGGCCCGTTCTTCCTGAGCAAGATCGAGGCTCTCACAGGCTTTCCACGCGGTGGCTTTCCAAATGTCTCTATAACACGTTTTTAAATAAAGTTAACTAAGTTCCAAGTTCATTAACTTAAAGTTTAAGAAACCTGTTGGGATTTCCAGTAGCCAATTTCTTGATTTGGGTGTTTTGTCCGTCACTCTCTAAGTTCGGGTCCTCGTAAAGTCTCCAGCCCTCGAGGACGGCTGCACGAGCCAAGTGCCCCGCCCTGAAAAACAGCTGTTGGGCCTCTTCCAGTTGTCCGCAGCGAAGCCGCTGAAAGACGCAACGCAACAGTCTCGTCTCGTCTTCCTGGTCCAGCAGGTTTAACTTCTTTGTTTTGTTTCTCAATGGCGCGTCAGGATCCATTTCGTTGACCAAATTCAAATTTGTCGTTTTAGACAGGAGCTGGTGGAGCGTGTTCTCCCACCCTGCGACAGGGTCACCGAAAAACTGCAGCTGCGACTTGTCGAAAAGGTCGCTTGCCTTCTGCTCCAGCCAGTCGACGACCAACTGCGCCTGCCGCAGGTGAGAATTCTTCTCAAAGAGCTTGTTGACGAAGCCGACTTCGCTGCGGAACTTTTCTAGAAACAGGCCGTCCTCATCGTTCAGGTCATCCTCCATGTTTTCAGAGTTGAGCCGGTCTTGGTACAGTGACGCGACGAGCCGCCACGTGTCCCTCTCCAGGCGCAGCTGACCCTCGATTTCTCTGATAATGGGAAGCCTCCAGTGCCCCTGCGGCGTCGTTTTTAACAACTTCTGTAAGGCGAGTACCTGTTCGCTGCAAATCATGTCGTATTTGGCTACTTGCTCGAAAACCTGGTGGTCAAGCGGGAAAGATTGGAACGTCTCGAGAAAATCTTCAAACATCAGCTCGAGGTTCTCATTGACCAGAATGTCAGTTCGTCCCGCAGTGGCCGTGAAGTCTGAGGTCACGTTGAACGCGAGCATGTCCATCGTCTGTCTGCGCTTTTTCGATTTATCTGCGGCCGGCCGGTTGAGTAAAACTCTGGTCTCCTCATTGTCGAAAATGCCAGTTAACGACTGATCTAACTGACGCATACTTCTCGCATTGCGCGGTGAATTCCTCGGCGAATTCAAGGACTCGTCAAGCAGCATAATCGACTTGTCCAAGTTGCGTTTCTGTTCGCTTCGCGCGTTACCGAAGTTAGTGCTCATTTTCCAAGGATCACGTTAACACCAACCTGTCTAAATAGCAAACCAGTTCCATTAAATCATTTGCTCCATATCAATCATATTGAAAATGTTGGCTTACTCGAGTTCGATTTGTCGAAAACCAAAAGTAGATTCCCTTTTAGACAAGAAAGGACATGAGGGGTACATTAATGAAAACACGAAATAATTCGAACTCGTGCAGCGGTGCCAAACAGGTTTTTTATCGTACGCCGCTTCATTTAAAATTTCACCTTTCAATGCGTTAACCAATCACAATCAGTAGAATATCAGCATTTCTTAACTGATGTTTAATTAAAAGCCATACGGCATTTCGATAACTAGTTTTGATGTCAATATCGCCATCGGAAAATATATCGGTAACCCTGTAATCAATCCGATAACCAATCACAATCAGATTTTCTTATAATAACTGATGAAGTTGACATCGGTATTGATATGCCATTGTAACATACCTTTGTTATGGCCAACTTTGTGTTTATCCAAGGTCTGAACTTCTTTATCTGCATGGGTTCCACCACGACAACGGCAAAACTGCAACCATTAGCGAGGAGACTGCAAGGACTCATGGCGTTACAAGGTAGTTCAAGATGTTGCGGGTAATTAATACTGTGACGAACATGCCGTCAGTTGACGGTGTTGTGTATTTCAACGTCCCATCAGTGAGTGTGGTGTGACTTGTTAATACATGATCTTGCCAACGGTCAACGGTCAAAACTCCGTCAGCGCGCCCAAGACTGCAACTCAGCGGACTCTGACGATCCTGTTGCTTCATTCCGACAAGTCGCATGAGCGATTCAAGACGACTCATCTTGTCATGTGTGAATTTCTAAAATAGTTATTTTATGAAAGAAGATATAAAATACATTTGTTGGGGTACTTGTTCCCTTACTTCCTGTCATTGTTTACTTATTACAGTGAAAACACGGGACATTAATTTACTGTTCAAAGTGTATAGTAAAAAAAACGACAACTTCATTTACAAGCGAAAAATTTTAACAGCCTCAAAATAAGGCAAAACGCAAGGGAAATAACATTTTACACACACAAAATTCCACAAATTCGCAGAAAAAAAATTGTCAACAATTTGCCGCACGAAATCGCAACATGAAGGAGCAGCACCAGATCGGGTTCTTCCAGACACACCAAAACAGCTTGGCCGACTTCTGTGCAACCAGACTTCGTTCCTATCGTGCTGCAAGAAACGCTTCGGGCAACGTCTTCGTGAAACGCATCAAGGATGAGCCAGGTACACGAGAAGATCTATCAAGAACGACAGGACGTGGAGGCGGGCTACATTCCCACAGGTCTGTTTGGTTTCTGCAAAACCCGAATTGATGCTGCTCGTTCTTGTTCAGTTGCTCTGCACTCGAAAACGGAACCATTGACGTGTTATGATGGTGGCTGTTCCTGCTGCTAGCAGCTCTTGCCTTCTGCAGCGACAGCCACGATCAACACACCAGTGGAGAAAAAACACCTAACGCTAAACAGGTAAACACGGGTGCCCCTAATCGGCGACCGCGACCCAGCGACCGGCGACCCACTTTTCATTTTCGCTTTCCAAAAAGTGACTAAACGGCGACCCATGGGTGGCGACCCGCGACCGGCGACCCCTTCTGTTAAATTACGTTAAAATAAAGTGGCGACCCTGCGAATTCAAGTGGCGACCCTATGTTAATTCAACTCTAGATCATAATTCACTTGAAATATAACTGGCGACCCTAGGTTAATTCAACTCTAGATCATAATTGACTTGAAACACAAGTGGCGACCCTAGGTTCAGATTCCAGATTCAAATTCGATAGATTCCAGATCAAATCAGTTAATCATCAGTTAAGTTAACCATCATCAGTTAACTGTAATTAAAGCTTATGCTATTTTGAATATTACATAATTAAGTCATTGAAAACGCAAATCAATTAAGTTAATTGCAATTCAAGTTGACGACATTAATTTTCATGCATATTGCTTAAATAGCCGTTTAGATGATCAAGACAAGTCATAAAATTCGTTGGAAACGCACAGTGAATAAGTCAATAACAACTCAAGTTTTACAGCATATTAAAGTTTCGTGTATTTGCTCAACCAAGCGTTTAGCCGATTGAAGCATGTACACAGTCGAATGACAAGATTAAGGCAATGCTTAAAAGTTATTGACAGCTCACATTAATTAAACTAATTACATGCTATTATAGTTAAAGTAGGTACTTGGTCAGATGGAATTTTTAATTGAACTGAGACAACTAAAGAATCGATTGAAAAAGCAATGCTTAAAAATTATCGAGAGCTTACATTGATTAAGTTAACAATTAAAGTATATTTCTACTGGCTTAAATTAATTACAAATTAAATACGCGTTTATTAAATTGCGGCAAGTGGTCAACACATGAATGTGTTGTGACAGTCACAAGGTTGTGGGAGCCGATACAATTAACTTCACTGCTGATAATGTTTATGAATATTTTACTTCGAAGTTTAATAGTTTTATAACCACTTAAATAACTGAAAGCAAATATTTTGTCGTTAATAGGACGTTGTAATAAAGACGTCGATTATAATTTGTATTATGACGCTGCAAGGATAATGTTATTTTCAAGATACTCATATCTCTGTTTTATGCATCAATATATAATTCATATTTAAAATTCTGCCAACCTTCAGAGGTCAATGACCCTTTCCGGAACTTGGCCTGGCTTTGACCTGTTTTAGCACGTTTACCATGCCCATATTACCCAATTTTAACAATTTATATAACCCAGTTTCAAATAATAGTCGTGCCACGAAACGACAAATAGGAGACGGTAACAAATACGAAATAAAGATTGCCAAAGAAACTACTGTACTGTGTTGTCTCTTACTCTTGTTACAGCATTAGCTTCAGGTTGACTGACATCCAACATACTTACACTAGCATATAGCCAACATCTTCTTAAATGATTTCTATGTTCTTTATGTGTTTCCTTAAGATTAATTCAGTTCGTAAATAGTGTTCAGGCGCCACGACCTGACGTATAGTCATAGTTACGTTCTAATGTTGCACTGTCTCGAGCATCTAAGCGCTTTTATGGTCATTAATGGTCTTTAAAACAGAAACTTAGCTTGCAATCAACGTGATTATAAGCTTGTATGACTTTCAAGAGTCGTCTCAATCTTCTTATTCGAAAGACCACTTGTCTCAGATTTCTAAGCGAGTATTCATGATTACTGTTAATTTCAAGTTCATAATTGTAGACTTGAATCGCAGCTTACTTGATATGAACTCGCAATCATTTTTAAGAGTTACCGCAATCTTCACATTTGGTTAGCCGCTAGTCTCAGTCATCTAAGCCCGTATATTTAAACATTATTTCTATAACGTTAATCAGTATAAACTGTAAATATAATTAACGTAACTACTATGAATCATTTTTACGCGTTCTCTCAATTATCTCACTCGATTTCCTAGTTGATTTCTTGTTACTTTGCGATTTACCACGCGCCATACGGCATTTAACCGCAATTAAATCATAACGGTAAATGCGATTAACTTAATTAACGTACTCTCAATAACTTTAGAGCATTGTCTCACATTTAGGTCAAGTTTCCAGTTGTCTTGATCATTTAAAGTCTATCACAGTTACTTTTTTAAAACTATACTAACATAAAATTAAATTGTTATTAACTTATTTAAAGTCACCTCTCAATAATTTTTCAGCATTGTGTCAGTCTTCTCGTTCAATTTAGCACTTGTCTCAATCACGTAAGAGGTTATAAATGTGCAACATGCATGAAAGGTTAGTCAATCATAAACTTTAATTCCTATTAACTTAATTGCTATGCATTCTCAGTGACTTCTAAGACGTCTCAATCTTCTCACTCGATTTGCCACTTGTCTCAATCATTAAGAGAGTCATATCAATCATTCCAATTTTTGCAAATGCATTTCGTGCAAACTTTAATTGCAGTTATCTTAATAACGAGGCGTTCTCAATCAAAATTTTTATCTCTCGGTTTCAGTAGGTTTGGTAACTGTATCATTAATTTTGAACTTTTTCAAAAAAAATCTGTGCATTTCTTTTGATTGCGATTTCTTCAAAACGAATTGTTCTCAATCAGATATTTAGGGTGTCTCAATCTTCTCATTGACCATTTAAGACGACTCAATCATTATTGCGACGGTCTCATGTCAAGTCCCTGCCAGCTTGACAGTCGTGATCTGGAGTTGAAAAAACCTAGGGTCGCCACTTGTATTTCAAGTCAATTATGATCTAGAGTTGAATTAACCTAGGGTCGCCAGTTATATTTCAAGTCAATTATGATCTAGAGTTGAATTAACCTAGGGTCGCCAGTTATATTTCAAGTCAATTATGATCTAGAGTTGAATTAACCTAGGGTCGCCACTTGTATTTCAAGTCAATTATGATCTAGAGTTGAAAAAACCTAGGGTCGCCACTTGTATTTCAAGTCAATTATGATCTAGAGTTGAATTAACCTAGGGTCGCCACTTGTATTCTGGTCGCTGGTCGCAGGTCGCTCATCATGGGTCGCCGTTTAGTCACTTTTTGGAAAGCAAAAATGAAAAGTGGGTCGCGGGTCGCCGGGTCGCGGTCGCCGTTTAGGAACCCCCGGTAAACACACAGAAAATACACTTTCCTTCACGTTGGCAGGAACGGTGGAAGGAATAAAAGGCATCATCGTGAACACAGGTTGGAGAAATCTTCTCAAAATGTTTAAGCTCACAGGTTGAAGTGGAAATGACATGGGAATGACTTAGAAATAACATGATTTTTTATTACGATGGAAGCATGAGCGGGCCAGCGACCCGTCACGTAGGCATGCGGCGTTGCCCCAATAAGCCTTACCGATCCGGCCGTCCCTGATTGGTGCAGACAACTCCGCGACTTTTAACATGGGCTCTTATGGAGCTAAAATCTTCTTAACGCTTTTGCGCTGTAACGGCTTATTCTATCAAGAAACAAAGTACGTAGTTGGAATCTACGTGAAAAAAGTTCTTTTTTGTTGTACATTAAGTTCAAATAAACGTTTAAAATGAAGCTTAAAACCTTAACGCAAACAGTCGCGTTTTATGAAATCTCGCGTAGCCGCAGGGCCTTTAACGGCAATTTTAAACGTTGCAAACCTTCAATTGTAAATTGCGTGAGACAGACTCAACGTATAAAGAAAAGAATAGCAGATCTGGAATCCTCGTTTAATTTTGCGTGTTCCACATATAAAATAAGAGCTATTTACCTGAATCACAAAAACTAAATTTTTCAACGAGTTAGATACACCAAAAGAAAGCTTTTTAAAAGGCGATTCTAAAACTGTCCAGTTTTTAAAAATGTGACCAGTGGTTGTTGTGCAAAAGCCTTAAGAAGATTTTAGCTCCATAAGAGCCCATGTTAAAAGTCGCGCAGTTGTCTGCACCAATCTGGGGCGGGCGAATCGGTAAGGTTTTTTCATTTAAAACCAAGAAATTAATTAATTCAAATACATTTAATTTAATTTGCCTGTACCTAATAAATTTAACGGCCGTAGTCGCAAATCAATTTCAGAAGTTACTTTGTACAATAAGTCATCTCTAGAACTATATTACAAGAAGAAGCGCGTGCTGGCAACGTGCATGCTATGCGTGACCACATAAGCGATGTCGCTCGTGCGCAATTACATCTTGCAAAATAATTTATTACTATTATTATTACTTCTTATAAACAATATTAGGCCACTCAATATACTATGCACTTATGTAATTTATATAGCATTAATACATGATAAATTGCTATGATTAAGAAATTATTTTTTTAATCTAAACGCACTAAGTTTATGTCGGTATGGCAACGCTGCACAGTGGTGGTATTATGGTTGCATCAGTTGGGTTGCATGATGCAATCGTGTCACGACTTGTCAGGCCAACATTACTATATAAACAAAGCTTTCTTCAAGTACACGTCATTTCCACTCCAACTGCTGAGCTGTGAACATCTCTCGAAGAGCTGTACAAAAACTTTCACCATGTTGCCCCAGTTTTCACCCGTCATTCCTCCACTTGTTCGAGGTTTCCTCGAGGACCTAATCATTTTGTGTTATACGTTGTGGGTTTTCTTTGTATTTTTTCTTCTTTACTTGTGTTGCACTGGCTCCTGTCGCGGCAGACGGCTCGAGTTGGAGGAGGAACTGCCATGAAAAAAACGCCAAAAGCACGCCAATGATTCTGTTCCTGTGTGCAATCGCGACACGAACGAGTGGCAACAGACTGGTTTCGCAGAAACTAAAGGCGGGGCGCAGACTGAGTCAAAACATCACAGCCAGCGAAAACCCAGTCTGATGCTGCTCGTTCGTGTTGCAGTTGCGCACATGGCGAATCTTTGGTGATTCCTCCCTCTCCTTTTGGTCAATTTGCTCAAAGTGTAAAATTTGTATCTGCCGTTTCCTTCTGTGCTCTTTGTTACTGCCATTCTGCAACATTTCGTGTGTAAATTCCTTTGATGTCAGATTCAATACACGTTTAAAATATAAACTGGTGTTTTGTGTTTTCACTGTAATAATAAATAATCGAAAGAAGAACACAATGTGAATAGAACACACAAATGTAGTTTGTATATTGAACTCCGTACAGTTTATTTCCATTTACAGTTATACAGAGACTTCAAAATGCTAAGACCTTCAAGTGCTCTTTTCCTCAAATCCTTCAGTTCAACGCTGTGAAACACGTCGGGTCCCATCTTTCTCCAGCTTCGGCCGACGTAGATGGTGCCGGGACTGATGGAATGAAGGACATTTCCGCCATGTCATACTGTTCCAAGATATCCATCGGCGTCCTGTAATTTTAAAACGTCGTCAAAGGTTGTCCAGGGTTTTTTGTAGAAATCTAAACTGGACAGACCGTGAAAAGCGTAACTTATTTTTTAATGAAATCTATGCTGAAATTACCCTCGCCCGTCGACTGGCACTTGACGAGAATGAACGAGGCCAACTTCTTGACGACCGGGTGGTAATGTCTTCAAAAAATCAATACCATTCGTTTCAATCAACGTGTTAACTCTCGTGTAGAATGAATTTTACGGTAAGCATGTGAAGTTCCCAGAGCGCCGTACTGCCCGAGTAGCAGTGCTCTGGTTCCTCGAGCTCGGGTAGGAAGACACCATTGCCTGCCGACGAGTCCAAGTCCAACTGTATGTCAGCTTGCCTGTGTGTCTATTTTTTTCAAAAATGAAATGCATTGCGCCAGAATGATTGATATTGTAAAAAGGTAAGATTACCATCATAATGGATTGGACCATGTTCAACACAGCACCGCTCCCATTGGGCTGCAGCTGCAGGGCGACCGTACACGGCCGCTTCACGAAGGCGAGGATACGCTGCAGCGACACTTTCTTCCGCCGCTTGACCAGCATGCTGTCAAGACTATCAAGGGCGATAGAAACGTCAGCATTTGACGGTCCTCTTGAACGTTATTTCAGTGTCATTAACAGGTAAACAAATCCATAAACGGAACTAAACAAAAAGATAACCCCAAGTACACTAATGCAATATAATTACCTGCAGTGAGTGAAAACAGAATGCAGTAGAGGTGCGAGTTGAACTTCAGCGGGTCCATGCGAGCGCTTCTCCTTGCCCCGAGAGCATCGTCAAAACGACCTGGATGGCTTGCAGACCACAGTGTTGCAGACACCGTCTGTAATTGACGTCGTCCGAGACGATCAGGCCATTGAGCAGTTCAATCAGGTCCGTGAAGAACTCAATGTTGATAGTGTGTGCAAACCTAGAACTGATTTATATCTCATTATTAGTAATTTGACCAATGATGAGAAAAGTAATTACTTGGCGAGACCCTCAAGAACCACGCCGAGGAGTTCAGACTAGTCAGAGCGTCAGGAGAATGCTGAGGCAGTCGGGTGGGACTTAACGATAACGGTGGTTCTTCACCACTGGTTGACTTGATGCACGGCCGCCAACAAAATCTCGCCTTTCTTGTCATTCTTGAAGAGGCGGCGCACACAGGCTGCTTTATCTCGGCGGTGAAAGGGATCAGCGCATTGACGATGTTTGTCGAAAAGTTGAAGTCCGGCAAGGCGACCACTAAGTCCGACATTGATTTGAGGGTAAACTGCGCAACACGCTTGTCGGTTACCAAGATGACGTTTTTTTTTTTTCTTTAAGCCCTTTTTGACGCTTTCATACATCTTCTCGAATTCCGAGAAGAAACAATTGTATCTTCATGCTTTTATGATTTCAAAATCTTCTCGAGTTTAAGAAGAAACAATCTGTAGTACTTGAGCAGGCGATCCTCAAACCCATAAACCCGTTTCGTGTCCTTTTTCAGTCTCTGTCCTTCCTGATTCGTGTGCTTGATCTCAAAACTTGGGGCGAGATCCTTATTGAGTTTGACTTCCTGGCTGTAATATACAAGTCAGGTGCGTTCTCATCCAGATACTTGAGTAACGTCTCAAAACTGCCGATCTTCAGCTCTTCGAGTCTTTCCTGGCGGCGAGCGTACATGTCAGCAAAGCTTTTTGGCGCTTCCTCTTCCTTGTTCTCTGGTGTAGTGCCATCATCCTCTGCTCCTGATTCATTGTCTTCGTCGACCTCAATGTCGCGTTCAATGATCCCGTGAGGGGTTTTGATCGACAGTAGCGTCTTTTTGGCTTTCTCGACCGTCTTGTACTTCTTCAGCTGCGTCTGTTCCTCGTCTTCCAACTCGTCGTTACCATTCGTTTCCACGTTTTTTCTTGCGTTTTCGGCCGGTCAAATCCCCATTCCCAAGTGCGTTAAAGTAAACAGCGTGAAATCCTTGCTCTGAGCGGCTTTCTGCAGCTTCAGGCTGTCGTCGAATATATAGTCATATAGTCGTCCTGTTGCACGGATTTCCTAGCCTTCTTATTGTTCTTCTTTGGTTGGCTTGACATTTTTAACATTTAAGGCCTTAGCCATAACCGGTGCTGGCGGGATTATGAGAGTCTTTTTTTTGTTTTTAATGGTTACTGCGTTTTATTTGCCTACTGGCAATACCGCCTTTTTCCCCCCCGCCCTTTTTCGCCAAAATTGCTTTTTAAAAGTTTTTTAAAATGTCAAAAATGGGATATTTCAGCGGCTTTTCCTCAAGTTGCACGTAGTTTATGCGTCGTCTGCTTTTGTTTCAAGCAGTACTTCCACTAAGTTTATTTGAATTATAAGGTTTGAAGTCGGGAATTTGTACATTTAAATTTAGCGGGCTCTAACTGATAACCAAATGTGTATGTACAACTAAGTTTTTTCAATTTTTTTTAAATATTCTTTTAAGATGATTAATTATGACACTTGGTCTTGTACTTCTTCAGCTGTGTCTCGTACTCGTTCAAGGGTTGTACGGATCCTGCGTTTCCATATTCACGGATCTCAGATTTGCATAAACTATGCACCCGAGGTTTTTAAATTAACGTATCCGAGATTTTCATGAGCTGCCGATCCTGGGATTTCATGTTTACCGGTCAGAGGACGCCATAAACTGTGGATCCGAGGTCTTCATACTTGCGGAATATTAACGAAAGTTATCATAAACTGGCTGACAAGTCTGTTCTGAACAAGTCATAGAGGATTGGTCATTTTTATGTTTCGATCTTTTTACTTCTAGTATGGATTTGAAGAGTTCTCGAATGTGTTGATTCATAGGTCACATAATCAACCATAACTAAAGTGCAGCATGGCACACATCTGTGTCCGCTGTGTGGCGTGGAAGAAACAGGGCACCCAGTCATACAAGGGAGAACAAGACAGCATTGTAATTCCCCAATTCCCCATAAACTGGTGATAAGATAATTAAGCCACCGGTTTCTAGTTTCTGGCATTTCTGAACTGGACAATGAAAAAACTAGAATTACTCATGGGGGTGGCGGATAGATGGACCAATCACAAGTTGGTTGCTAAAATCAGTTCTGTGTTTTGGGTGTCCTTTTTAGGCTGACTGAGCTAAATGCACGCAGTTTTCTTTCAGTTCACACGCAAACAACACGTTCTGTCGTAGTTTTTGAAACAAAGCGCTTTTGTCTTGCTAAATTGTTGCAATGAATGAATACTGAAACTGAAGCTAGAGTCAGTACGATATCCACGGCGATTGATGCTGAGGTCGCTGGAGGAACCGATTGCATTGCACCGCCAGGGAGTGCTGACGTGAATTAGTTACCAGACGGAAGCGAAATGTACAAAGTGTATGAGCTCCACTGTGACTGTAAGATGCCCGAATTCTTCGATAAAAGAGATGGTGCGCTGCAATGGTTGCTCTGCTTGGTACCACTTCCGCTATTACGGCAGTATATCCAAGTCGGATATCGAAAAGCAATTTCGGTGCACATCATGCAAGGGCGGGAAAGGGAAGAAAACAAGAAACGGAAATCAAGCTACCAGTATACAATTTAAGGCAAACTTGTTTCTTTCATAATCTTCCTTTTTCGGTGTCTAGGGCGAACTAATACGGCATCCGGATCCCCTTATCTCGAACGGCCTGAAGTAATGTATTTCATTCCAGTAAAGTCGTAAAGGCATGTCTGATCTATTTCAATGTACAACCCTAATCTCCGTGTTCAGGTAGAAGAAAACCATTGAGAAATTCATCTGCACAGATGCCACCGTTGAACACTTGGCTTCACGGTTGGCAAGCGACATTTCCAAAGACTAGGGAACTATCTGAAGAGTGTTGCTCAAAAACCCCTGACCGGTTTTTTCCCCTGCAATGAGGTACTCGAAGCTCGGTGTTCTACATCCATCCTTTCTTTAATTATTCTCTTTTAAGATGTATGCCAGAGTTGCCGACTTCCTAGCTGGTCATGCGCGCCATCTTATACCGAGCAAGGGCCAAAAGATTTGAAAAGCTTTCTTCTAGACGTCATCGTACCGGCAGTACTGAAACCTGCTTCAGTTAACTATGTGCTTAAAAGTAAAGTCCCTCTTTTTTCAAGGCGGTCATATTCGGAATATCAAAAAAGTTCGACATTCCTCGAGAGGACGCCGAAGAATACAAATATAACTGGACGTAATAATGGACCTGAAGAGGTAAACTGAATTGGAATGGATAGATATTAGGTAGCTTGACAACAGACCAGTAACCATAACCACCGATCCAGTAAGATGGTTGTTTATTTATAAGAGAAAATGACAGAAGAGATATTGAACTATCATATATTTACAACTCTTTTAGTTGTATTCAATATTCAGTTAAATTATGCAATAATAACAAAAAACACTGCAAGTTTTACATTAACATTAAATCCCGATTCTTCAGTTCGTACAAACCTAGGATATTTAGGCAGTTACGAAAACCTAGGATCCGGTTCTGGCTGGGATCCGCAGTGTATGAAAATGTCGGATCCGTAAATATCAAAACCCCGGATCCGCAGTTAATGAAAACTTTTAAACCGTTTCAAATTTGAAATAGTTTGGTTCTCAGCAGTTATGAAATTTGCATTTCAGCAGATGTACAAGAACGAATCTGAAAGCGACAGCTTGAAAATAAAAATTGGAAGTTTCAGAAAACCGGAGAGCAACATGTAGATATCAACTAGTCTTGACACATGGTATCCGCTTTCTGTAATGCAGCTCCAGTGTTTGGTAGCGAGTTGTCGCAACTCCTCCGCGATCCGAGTCCGGATCCGGATCCGTGTTTTACCCAGCACCCTCGTCTTCCAGTAGTTCATTTAGGGTCTAATTTATAAAAATTCTTCTATATTTTCTATTAAAAATAATTCTAATTGTGTTAACTGTGAATGAGTTGGTCGATCACTTTCTCAGCAGAGCTCTAACTTCCGTGTATTTCTTTAGCAAAAACTACAACCAATGAAAATAATTCATTTTTTGGGTGTGTAAACCAAGGAAATCATTTGGGGTCGTGAGGAAGTTTGAACCCGACCAAGCCAGCGGTCTCATTCACGGTTCTCTCGCCTCGTCCTTGGTACTCCTGACGGAGTTCCGCGGCTTTGCGCGTGCTCCGCAAATAGCTCAAGTAGGTATTCCCGTTGTACAACATCTCTTGCTGTGCTTTACAGGTCTGCTCCTGTGTTACCGAGTGACGGCGGGTTTGCAACATGATATAACGGAACGCGGGCGAATCCCGCAGCGACTGAGACTTGGCAACGAGACGGAGCTCGCGTACGAGACTGCGAAGTACGGGTAAAGCTTCCATGTTAACGCTGCTAGAGCAACTCAGTGTTTTCCTTGTAGGTCGGAATTGGCTGATTGTTCCAGAAGTCAGACGGCTGTGTCTCTACCCTTGACGCAGGAAAGATGTGGAGACTGGTGTCGTTGAAGATATCCTTGAACTGAAAGATGTTGCGGATTGAGATTTCCTGCGTAAATGCAAGCGCTGATAAAATATAAGTGTAGTGCGCCTTTAAATCTTTCCTTGACGTGTTCAGTTGAATATTTTCAAAGCTGTTTGATACGAGCAGGCAATTGACAAGCGTCTTCGCGCTCCAGTTGGCGTACAAAATATTGTTAACCAGTTCTTTGGGACAGTGCGGGAGATAAAAGAGCGTCGGTTTTTCGGCCCTGCGTCTTCCCTCAACGTTGTTTTCGGCGACGGTGAACCCAAGTTGAACCAAGATGTCCCTCTCCGCAGCGCTGAACACGGGATCGTAAATTTCAATGCTGGTATTGAACCTTGACTGCAGAATGAGCAGAAACGCTAGTTGATACCGCGAGATCTTGCAACTCGCAAAGCTGCCGAGCCCGTAACAGACGATCTCGTCAAACTCTCGCGTCCCGTCAAACAACTTCCAGAATTCCTCGACAAATTGCGACGGTTCGAGTTCCCTTTGACAACTCTGAATTTTCCTATAAATACAATCTTTATTGCCAAAGTCAAGTTGTATAACGTGCGTTTGTCTTTTCGTACTTTATAATTTGCCCAGTGTCGAGAACGAGGTTAGCGAGTGAATTTTCTATCGACTGGATCCCGTTCACCTTGGCTCTGCAACTTTTCTTCTTGGTTACCTTAACGAAACCTGTTTCGTGCAGATGAACATAAAATGACTGGAAATTACAAAATATGAACAGTTTGTTTGTGATTTACCCTCTTCGTCTGCCATCGCCACACATGAACCTTTCAATAATATCTTCCGCTTTTTAGCGCTAGATGGCGTTGTATTAAACTATTTAAGGCAATATAAACTTCAAATGTGAAAAGTATAAGATTTAATTCTTAGGGTTTCAAGTTGCGCGAAAAGATGATTGACAACTGCGTCCAGAGGGCGAGCGCTCCTCGGAGTTCGCCGAGAAGGTGGCGCTGATGAGCCCAGTTTTCTCTTGCTGGGAACAAATCTGATAAGTTCAAAACATTTAAAATGATGTAAATCACGGTGTTCTTCTAATTATGTTTACCCATTAAAGTCGCGTCTTCCAAACAGAATTCCAGTTCGTCGCCGACGGTATCCCAAACCGTCCTCGCAAACGTCAATCTCTTGGCCGGAGGAAGATTGTTAATCACCGCGGCGAGAATTTTGAAAAAGATGCTTTTTTCTTGCCCCTCGGTGTCCTGACAGTTTAGGTCATTTATAATTTTAATGTTGTAATTGAAAATTTTTAATTAGATGAGTTAATTAATACAGAGTTGTCTTGGTAGAACTCGAGGACGACTTTTCCAGCAGGTAGCATATCGGAAACGGTCCAGGCGCACGTGTTGATCAAGTCTTCGTGCTGAGCTTTATGACTCAGGTAAAGAATGACCGGTTCGGGTGTCAGTCGGTACAGGTGAACCAAAAAGAAAGCCTCGCTCGGGTTGTTCCACGTTTCAGGAAAATCTGATTGAAAACAGAAAATTGCATAAAATCTAATTCTAATAATGTTAAATTTAACCACAGTAACTAAATAAGAGAACTGATGTCAAATGACATCCTCTGGTTCTTTGAAGATGACGCCATACGTGTGAAGATTTCTAAGTCCTAAACGGCGATACTTTACTTAAATTAAGAATTTTAATGGATGATGAGGTACAATAACAATAGTTTTACTGAAAAGCTCTGACAAGAGCGCCCTGCAGCCCATAGTTGAGAGATGCTCATGAAGGACCAGCAGAGCAACACTGCGTGCCAGTCGGAAGATGTACGGCTGAAGTTCGACCAATTGACCGCGGAAAGTCTCAAATAGAGTCCAGTCCCATTCCAACGTTCCAGCTATGTTGGGGTTTTGTAAAAACAGACTTTTAGTGATTGAGTTATAGGTTTCGTCACATATGCATGTATGAGTGTATGTATTGAATGCATGTGTGAATGTGTGTGTATGTATGTGTGTACGTGTGTATGTATACATGTTAGGACAATAACAAAGGGTTCTTGCTGGGGGAAAGATGATCGCTTATGGCGGCAAAGTTTTGAAAGACATACGAGCCAGAAAAATGCTGGTTGCAGAGGTGGAAGTACTTTATACACTAGTAGATTTTCAGTACAATCAGGTTGTTAGTTTTGCCAAAATAAAATTCTAAAGTTAGATAGATCCATAATTTCCTACCATTCAGAACCCTTTTTTTTTGCTCTATAGACTGTACGTACATTATGTATGCACATACACATGGTGGTACCATATTATGTACATATGTAATTATAAGAATGTATACTGTCGCTGTTGACCGGACTGAAGAGGACCATTAGCAGTTCGGCCTTTAGCGCGAGATCCTGCGCGGTGCTGAGGATCTTGTGCAGCCAGAAAGCCTCCGTGTACGAGCTTAAGCAATGGTCCAGCAGCAGATCACGGAGCCGGGAACGCGATCCCATTTGCTCCCGAAGACTGAAGCAGCCTTTGATCTAAGACAAACAAAGAATGGGAAAAGGCAGCCTTAACAATTAAGAATTGAACAGCGTTAAAACAGTGATTAACGTGAAATTAGTTACCTCTCCGTTGATGCCCAGGGTTAGTTGCAGCGCCTCGTAAACCTTTATGTAACCACCAGATACAACAGTAAAGTTTAAATAAAAATTTGGTATTTATCGACAGAGATACCAATGCGCATTCACATTCTTCCCATCCGTTAACAAAAGTCTGTGTGAAGATCCCTTGAAGGCGATGAACGATCGGTAATTCGCCCGCCCATTGGTCAATCTATGAAAAAGAATCCGGTAACAGGATATGTGATAATACAAAGAATGTAATCACCTCTTGCAGTCCATGAAGCAGGCAAGAAATCCGCTCTTCCGTCGGGACAATACACGTCGCACGCTTTATTATCACGGAGACATCACGAACCTGTGTATCCAGCCAACATTTAGTTACTTCCAATGTTGAAATTTCTCAACATAATGTCGAAATAATGTTAATAACAACACAATGCCAGCGCTTCAATATTACTGTTTTTGAAATTATCGCAATATAATGTTTTTCTTTACTAGAGATTCTTATCAGGGATCTACATATCAATATCAAGGTTACGTATTTATCCATATTCAGTGTTCTTTGCTTTGGTCTGAATGTCTCCCGTGTCGCCCACATGAGGACCACATCCCGGAGATCTGTCGAGGTCTGTGCCAGGCTTCCTACATCGCGTGCTTAATAATTCAAAGTCAAATATTATAATAAAGTAAAAGTTGCAACCTCAATTTGACATAGAATAATTAATACCTGGCAGTATGTCAAAGATGAAGAAGAGGTTGTCAACGGGGATGACTGCGAACAAGCCCAAACCGGGATGATAAACGACAGAACTGTCGTTTTTCACCACGTAACATTGAGAAAGAGTAAGTATGAGCTATATATAAAACAAAATACGAAGGATAAATTAAACAACCTGAAGACACCGTTGGAGGTTGAAATGTTCCCGTCGTTGTCATGCCCCGTTTTCAATTTCTTCGGGGAACGGGCAACAACTCGGTTATTTGAGAGGTATGAACTCATTTTGTCAACCAAACTGCTTATTGAGACTTGAGAAAGGAGTGAAGTTGCAATGGAAGAAGGTAAATGGCCGTTAGTTACAGCACAGAATCAGATTGTGTTCGAAATGAAATAGAACGCGCCTTCAGTTTGAAATATACAGCGTTGCCACTTAGTAATAATCATACATTTTCCATAAAATATAAATAACATAATAAATTACCATGAGTATATTTTAGTATTAAGTTGTTGAATTATTATAAAGATTTTGTAATGTTATATTTAACTATGTTTTGCGCTTTCTGAGTTTGCTTAACGGTAATCACTTTCTAAGTAAAGTAACCGTTACACAAGTCGATAACCAGCCTACTCGTTTACCGTCGTCTGCATTGCGTCGTTTGTTTACAGTTAACGGTTTTGTTGCAAACTTGAAGTAGTAAATGGCTTAAAACTATATTATTAAAAAGTATTCATCTTTGGTAATAATGTGATATTTGTATATTTTAAAACTTAATTTGGTTTAAACTAGACATGAATGTGGATGACGAGCGCCTCTCGCGCCAGAAGAAGCACAAGAAGCACAAACACAAAAAACATCGCAAACACAAACACAGAGACGAGGATAAAGAGGACCAAGAGATCCAGGTCGAAGATGTTGACCACGAAATTGATTTCAACCCTGTCGGGCTCGAAGACATAACTATAGCAACAGACCCGTCATCTAGGTTCCTCGACTTGGAAGTGGACCCGGTGGGTTTTGTTGGCGGGGAAGAAATAGTCGAAGAGCAGTTGATTGAAATTGATAATATCGAGTCAGGTATGTCAGTTTACTATTCTTGTCGCATCATTTGGTAATGACCTGTATTTTGGTATTACAATAGGTATGGACGTAATAAACATTGAAGAGATGGTACTCGAGAACTACGGTCAAGAGTTGGAGACGCTCGGCGAAGATCTGGAAGTGGATGTTGGGGGTATTGATGACGAGCTACTCGAAGACGAGGAAGCCGAGGAGGAGGAAGTAGAAGACATTGATGAGAGCCAGAGCGACGAAGAAGAATCACAAATGGAGATAAGGCCACACGTGAGTCCCATCTCCACAAAAATCAAAACTAAGCAGCCGGACAAAAAATCAAAGGACAGTGACGGCATTTCCAGCGGGGAGGAAGCTTGGCTTGATGCACTGGAATCGGGAAAGCTCGAAGAAGTATTTAGACAAAATTAGCCTTATTCAACCAAACTTATAAATGATTCGAATCACAGGTGGATGACGAGTTGAAAAAGATCAAAAACCCCAAACTTTTGACAGCTCGTCAGCGGGCTCTAATGGAGCGGAAAGGCGAGATAGAAACGGACACCAACTTCAAGCCGGAAGAACTCGTACAACTACCAACGAGTAACAATAACGGCCTCGACAAAATACCGTCAGTCATAACATCCATTGCATTTCATAGGTTACAAGGAGCAACAGATGACCGATGAGGCTCTCCAGAAAAAGGCGTTGAAATCGCAACGACGGCGGGAAGTCGCCGCACAGAAACGGGAAAAGGAAAAGAAGCAAACTATTGACAGACTCTTGCAGAAGAAGCAGACGACAAACTTTGGGAAGAATAGCAAAGCCACTTCAGCGCTCAGCAGCACGTCTTCACTCACAGGGCTTCAGGTGACCGCGGCGAAGCCCGCCGCCCCCCATTGGACGCTCCGACAGGATGCCAACGGACAGTTGACACTCAGTCTGCCGCCGGGGACCGAATATCCCATCACTGGCCGGAAAGTTTTGTAAGTTTTCCAGGTTCTCAACAAGATTGTCATATTTCCATTAAATTATATTAGGTTAAGTTTGATTAAATACGAATTAAAGTTGAACACTTTATACCCTTTCAAATATTATAGGGAAAGCGAAACACGGAGGGACGTGAACTGCGGCATCCCCTGTTGCCCAAACAAGAAGAGATACTCGTGTTCGAAAACCGGAATTCCGCTCTGCAGTCTCCAGTGCTACAAACGGAATCTACAGCAGCTGCAGTTGACTTCTTGTACATAATTACGTTTCTTTTTTTAATATTGGAAAAAAACACAAATAAAGAAATAAATGATATTTCAATGAAAGTTAAATCGTGTTTTGGTTATTTTTCTTTGTTTTTTTTTCCAGCAACAAAAAATCGCACATACAACAGAAAGAAATCTGGAATTTGATGCATTTTTTTCCTTGCTTTGCCTCGTTATAAATTATTAATTAAGGAAGATAAGCGAGCAGCCTAATTCATAACCGTACACGAATTAAGAACAGAAGTATAAAAAAAGGCCTAGGGCAGTTTTTACTAGCAAATACACTTATGTCCATTATTGAAAAAAGAGAAAACTATTTGCTAATGGGCAGCGAAAAAATGAGGGGACAAAATATGAGATGAAAATTCATTAAAAAAAAGTTAAGATCATGTGACTGTGGGAACATCACGAAAAACGGTTTCTCCGCCGACAAATTTTACGAGACGTCCTGGTCCTCGACTTCAGGCGCTTCTGCTTTGGCTTCACCGTCACCTGATGAAAATAAAATTGAAAATCATGAATAAAAATTAGATTTTCTTGTTTAATAAATAATACCGGGTTCCGCATCTGCTTGCATGTCTGACGTCCACAGCGTGAGATTGTCCCTCAGTAGCTGCATGATGAGTGTCGAGTCCTTGTACGACTCCTCGGAGAGCGTGTCCAGCTCGGCGATGGCGTCGTCAAAGGCCACCTTGGCTAACCGGCAAGCCCGGTCTGGCGAGTTGAGGATCTCGTAGTAGAAGACGGAGAAGTTCAGCGCCAATCCGAGCCTAACGAAAGCATACAACCCAGATTATAATACAGTCCGCGTTTTTAGTTGTTTAAACGATCCAGTTATTACCTGATGGGGTGAGTCGGGGGCAACTCGGTCATGGCGATGTCCGACGCAGCTTTGTACGCGACCAGCGAGTTCTCAGCAGCCTCCTTCCGGTCGTTACCCGTGGCGAACTCTGCCAGATATCGGTGGTAGTCACCTTTCCTGTAATTTCAATAAACAATGTCGAGTTTTACACCCCTGACAGAGATAACCTGTCTACAAACGTTACATTTTGTAGTAGAACACTTTGGATTCGCCACTGGTGGCGAAGGGAATGAGGTGTTTCTCGAGCACAGCGAGAATGTCCAAGCAAATGTCGCGCAGCTCTTTCTCCACCTGCGAACGGTAGGCGCGGATGAGTTCCAGTTTATCATCAGCTCCCTTGCTCTCCTCCTTCTGCTCGATGGATGAGATGATTCTCCACGAGGCACGTCGAGCACCGATAACATTCTTGTACGCGACGCTCAGCAGGTTGCGTTCTTCCACTGTGAGCTCCAGGTCGATGGATGCAACCCTCTTCATGGCTTCAACCATTTCTAGAATAGAAAAAAAGGAAAATTACTCTGACAGTTGAAGAAACGCCCCCC
>JAIQCU010000282.1:0-23250 GCA_022114935.1 Leptestheria dahalacensis | reverse complement strand
CCCCCCCCCTTGTCTACACCCGCCCTGATTACGAACAAATCAATACTACGTCCTAACAGCAAAATTCTTGACAAATATCGACTAGCCGAAAAACGTTCATTGTAACCAAGCCAAAATTTCAATCACGTCTGTAAACCTACAACGTCCCCGATGATTTTTCAGTCGTCGTTTCCTCAAATTTCCGCACTACCTTGTTACCCGCAGCTCTACAACATTCAATTGTTAACGCATATTCAATGCTATTTGCGTTATAACCCAGCTTTGTACAGCCTGACCCATCGTAAAACCCAATCTCAGATGACAGTTCTCAACTGTCAAAACAATTCGGGGTTCCTATTTCGCCCCAAGGATATCAACTTGCACAGATAATTACCATCGTATCTTTCTGCCTGTTCGGCCAATTTGGCTTTATACACATTGTCCTCCCTATCTGCCATGTTTGACGGGTTTAATTCAAACGCGATGCGACCAGATAAAAAAGCTACGAGGCTCAACGGATCGACTTGACAATTCCTACGGACAATATGGCGGGTGCCGCCAAAAAAAGCTCTCTCTACACACACCCTCCTGTCTAGGTGCAACGTTGCCAGATTGTTACCATAAATTCTTACACTGAATCGGTACAACTCGTCCTGATATTTAAGTAATATAATTTAAAAGATAAAAATAAATTTATTTTCATTAAACTGGAAACTTGATTTTTGTATTGAAAAAACACAGCAAAGTGGTCGCTCTCACAGTAATCAAATGTTAAAAAATTAAGGAAAAATGCTGGTGAATATTCAGAGTCACTCACTCAGCCCAAATTGACGGTTCAAAAAGGGTGACAAAAAAAACGGACAAAAAACTTGAGAAGGCTCATAATCACTCATAGAGTACAGCCATTCAAAATCGCTTTTCGTCATCAATTTTCAGGTAAAAAAAAAGACAATTATTCGAGTGGAAGAAGGCACACCAGTTTCCCAACTTGTTTTGGCGTCCTGTGCTTTTTGTTTACAGGAACCAAGGGAAACCTTGCAGACCGATGTTGGGTATAGCCTTGAGATTTTCCCCAACAGTGTACGCCAGCTTGTGCGCGTATTGGATGGGCGCTGGGACGCTCAAAGTGCCCTGCAATTGACATAATATTTCAGTAAAACGTCATCCGAATTGATATTCAAATATAAATACATACATAAATAGATAATTCAGTTTTACTTTAAAAAATCCTTAGCCGTTATTAATTTTACGATACTTTATTTCTACTAATATTTACTAATGTAGTATTAAGAATGGTAATTCTAAGCGACAAAATCAAATCACGACAGCTCAAGTATGTCTCAACTCACCATCCAGTTGTAGTAGAGATGGGTAAGCTTGTACGCCAGGCGCTGGTGGATGTCCGGGGACCAACCGATCTCGTCCTCGACGATGTGAAAAGCCGTGGGAGAGACGGTGCCCTGGTTGGCCTTCTGCGACACGAGAAAAAAATCGTATCGCTCCCACAGGGTCACCACATTGTCCACCACGGTTCCCGGCTGGGGGTTGAACATGCGCTGGCCCTGCTGTTCAAAGAAGCGCGTGTTGATCCGCTTCGAGACGACGATAAACGCCAACTTGGGCACTGGAGCGTTGCGCCTGGCAGCATACTGGGCCAGTCCGCGCTATTAGAAATACAAAAATTAAAATAGTGAAAAGGCAAAATAACTTCTCAATAAAATTTTAAAAAAGTAGAAGACTTTTAAGTACGTAAATGAAAATTTTTAATCAAAAACTCGAAAATAAAGAAAAATACTGATATAGAAGTAGAAATTAAACTTAATCGAGGTTCTTAAATCTAAATGTGTCACGAGATTGTCAAGACGTTAAGAAAAATTAACTACAGTAGTTAACCTTGACGGCAGCGATTTCATTCTCCTTAAGACGCGACGTGTCTCCAGCGCCGACAGCGTCTCGGTAAAACAGGATCTTGCCCGGAACCTGCTTGTTCGTCACGTAGTATTTCCTGTTAATTTTTTTTCCCAAAAAATCAACAATTAATAATATATTTATTTTTAATCGGTGAAAATTATCCGTGAAATATAAAAACTTCCATTTTCAATGATTTCCAAAAAATGATTTCAATTTAGACCAAAACTGTCAAGAAAATTAAAAATTTCAATGAACTAGAAATTAAGAAAATAAACGAATAAAGCTCCGGTAAACTACGAGTTCCCACAATTCAGCACCTTTAAACCACTTAATACAATCATTTAAACGTAAAACGAAGGTATCAATACAAATCTCAACTTAAAAGAATGAAGATTGTACGACATCAAACAAATCAATACCAGCGATTGACAACAGAGTTACAACAAATACTTTGAATCAAACAAATTAATTAATTCAAATCAAAGTAACTTAATTGTTAAAGTCATCAGAGGGGACAACATACTCGCAGGCGGCCTGAATGTCGCGCTCCAAAGTCCTGGCCATTTCTTCGTTGTTGTCGTGCTCGGTGACAAAGTGCGACATCTTGGTCAGCTCGATGTTGTAGGTGGCCACCATGGCGCCGTACGCCTTCGTCTGGCGGGCGTTGTGATGAGCGTCAAAACCAACCACCATGGCATCCTAAATAAAATTGAACACAAATCAAGAACAGTAATCATCCAATTGAAATCAAAGTAAAACTGAAGATATATTAAGAACAACTAAAATTAATTATCCGTTAATTAACTACAACAATTTTCTAATAATAATAATGATAATTAACAACCTTGGTCGGAATATCGACGCGCCAGGGTTCTCCGCCGATCTTACTTATGATCTGATACATGATCTTGGTCGCCGCCGACTCCCTCTTATTGATCGCCTTACTGGTGATGACCTGCGTGGGTAAACCGACACAATTTTAGATTCACGCATAACAATCCTCATTATTCTCAATTCCCCTCCGTGTAATATATATTTGAGTGCAAACCTGAGTCAACACGGCGTTGTCGACGCAGCTGAACTTTTTGATGGCGTTGTACACCATCTCGTTGGGCCGGGGAACGAAGCACACCATGATGACGAAGTTCTTGCTCAGTTGATTCTTCATCTCCTTGGTGTACTCGATGGCGCGGTCATTAGGCAAGACGAAGCTGTATATTGTCAAAGAAAATCACAACTGTAAATTACTATCTATACCGTCTATACACATCATTTCCATATATTTATATATATATTGGTGTAACCACATTATTTATTGATATGTAAACGTTTGCATTAAAAAAGAAAGGGGGATTGAAGCTTACATCACCGGCGCCCCGATCTCGAATCCCATGGGGCGAGAGACGTTGTTCATCTTCTGCAAGAAATCCCTGGCGTCGTGTTCAAAGTTGCGCGGGATGAAGACGGCCCAGTGGACCAGCGGCACCGAGGCGGCAAGCCTGGCATCTGTCGTTTGGAAAATGCACAAATTACTAAACTAAATAGTAGCAGCAATAATAATGATATTCTACACACAAAAATACAAGAACAAGCTAACTGGCATATGACGAGCTGAAAAAGGGTTTCATAAAACCTACCTTACAATCTACTTATCAATCTACCTTTCTATCCATCTATTTTTAAAAAAAGAAGAGTTCGCCTTGGGGAAAAGAGACATACTTCGGAGTTCGTTGCTCCAGTCAGCCCTGTCTGGTTTGTAGGCAAACTTCTGGCCCCCGACGATAATGGCCTCGGGCCCGATGCGACGCGCGTTGACCTCTTCAAGTCTGTCCGAGAGCCTCATGCCCCAGCTGGCCAGCTTCTTGGCGATCTGCACAGGGGAAAAAACGATCACTAGTGGCAAACAACACATGCGTGTATGAAGAAGGCAAGCACTTTCATTACACAGTTACCAAGAATCTTCTCTCTCTCTCGGTAGTGAGAAAATAATCCAACCAACAAACCTGCGGATTCTGGCGCAAGCGTTCGCGATAACCGGTTAGCTGTGCCACGCGCTGATCCGGAGTCTCGCGCGTGTAGTCTCCCACGGCCTTCATCACGGTGAAATCCTTCCTGAACACGTCAATACAAAAACCGGTAATTATACCACACCAACCAGAATTCAACACGTGAATACAGAAGTAAATTTTACCGCATGTTTTCGCTGACGCCCGTCATCAGACAAAACTCGGGCACGAGGTAAATCGGCTGATTGTCGCCGCGGTTCAAGTCGCGACGAGAGGGACGCGAGACGAGAATCGGCTGCCTGGGGTTGGTCGCCGTCAAGTTGTACTTGGTCTTGTAGTAGTCGCGATACGAGATATCGCGGTTCTCCTTGCGCAGGTGAAAGGTCGTTTCCAGCGTCTGGTTGAAGTCGACGTCATCGATGCGGTACGTCTTCTCGTTGTTGTAGAACGTGATGACGACGTTGCCCTCGATCGCAGCCTTGACGGCGGCCTACCATATCAATGTCAATTACAATATTGATCAAATTTATTTCATCTATACAAATATGATGTTATATCGTAGTTTGTATATCATCTTTCAAAGAAATTAAAACGTTAAAAATATTGAAGAATGGGATTAAACAAATGCTAATTCAGCGCAAACAATTAAAACTCGCAAAAGTACAATTGCAAAATATTCAACACGTACACAACTTATTTATGATTAGATGAATATGATAATTTAGAAATTACATTAACATGATTTAGTAAGTAATGACAAATATTGCATTTATAGCAGACATTTAAAAATAATTTTACAAATGCTATTTTAATGTAAATTATACCAAATAATCGAATATTGCATATTTTCGTTAAATTAACAGGTAGAAAATGGCACAGCATATTGACTGACAAATACTACCGAGGTTAATAAAAATCAATGTAATAATTTAACACGATTAAGTTAAGGTAAGTAATACATAATGACCAATAATAAATACCCACGTAAATAGTAAAAATAAAAACTCAAATATCTAATGTAACCTACTAGTATATAGTAATATAACCATTTTCAATTTATTTTATACACAAACCACAAACGTAAAATATTCAAATCAATTTAGTTGAATTCAGAATGTTAATTACCAGAAATACGAATTCGTAAAAAATGAATGGAATAAGAAGAAACAACAATACCCTGATATCTTGGTTGCGAGCCTGAGCCTGACGAACCGCCGCGTCGATGACCGCCAGGGCCGAGTCCTTGCGCAGCACCTTGTGAGTGACGTCGACGCACAAGAGGACGTTCGACTCGTGCGGCCGGATCGACGTCTTGTATCCCGGCCACACCGACAGCTTGAATTCTTTCACCTAAATTACACAAAACACAACACGTTATTGACGTAAAAATTAATCACATCAACCATATTACTGTTAGTGCAAAAAAAAAAATGAACACACAAATTCATTACTTTACCCAGTATTAATTTGGTTTGATGTATAATATAATTTAATACATGAAGACAAATATTATACTACATAATATTAGAGAATGGTCGTAGAAAGATGTAGTTACATTGAGGTCGTGACCCGCTTTGTGGTCGTAATAGTCGCGGCCGACCAGCTTCAAACCGAGGAGTTCGGTGCATTCGCGCAAAATGATGTTCGTTATCTAAAAAAAAAATATTGCTGTTATTTTCGTATATTTATATTTATTTAAACAAGATACACATGCTTGATTTTTTTCATCTGAACTACATAATACGAGTTGATAATAAAAATATATTTTTTTATATTAATTCATCAACGAACAATGCAGATATATCATACAAATATGTTACTCGTCTTCATTAACTATGGCAAGCATAAATATTTAATACAAAATATGTACATACAGTATTAAGGAATTATTCCAGTACACTGAATTAAATGTATAAATAAAACGTCTTAAAAAAAGCATCCGAGTAGATGGAGTAATAATACAGTCATGGAATTAATATCTAACAATATGTGCACATATAATGAACATTAGTAATAATAACGTAGGTAACTAATTACACCGATATACTGCGGATCCTGCGGATGGATCTCCTTGGTGAAGCGCAGCGTGATACGGATGTTGGTGTCGTCCGAGGCGCGCTTGGAAAACAGCTCCGTCGTCTCGTTCTGCATCCGGCGGGGGCAGTACAAAATGGTCCCGTCAAAGATGTAGTTGCCGAACACTTCTTTGTGGTTCCGCACCAACGCCTTGCGCACCATGGTGCGATCCTCCTCCGGATCGAAATCCACCCGGTACTGGAGGAGGTACATGTCGGGCATCTGCTCCAGCCGGAAGTAATTGGTTAGCGCCTTTATCAGCGTGCCATGGGAACCTGTTTCGCAGAGATTATTCAGTAATTAAAAATTTCCCCTCAATAATTCCTACAGTTAACAGTAAAGAAACACCATGGTTGATTAACTAAAATAAAAATCAACTTTAATATTATTACGAACAGTTCCATTTACCGGTTAAAGGATTGTGTTTGGTAAACACTACCAAATTAGTAATCAATAACGTAATCAACCAAAAGTTATGCAAGGCACTTTATAAAACCATCAAACTGCTCTACTAATCGATAATTAGTACTTTTGTAACAACCGTTTTATGGGTAATATCATATGAAGTAGGACATTACCAGAAAACTTAATATTGAGTGTGCAATATTAATTAGTAACGTACTAGTGACCACAGTATTATACATGTAATGAACAATAATAACGGATACCCACCACATTTGTTAAAATTGTCTCGCGTCGGCCGAGTCCTAACAATCTCGCGTGGTTCCCGCGACTCGCGGGCCCCTCCTCTCGCAGCTCCACGGCCCACACTCGCTGCCTGCCGATCCGCGGCTGCCCCATTTCCTCCACTCCCTGGCCCTTCTGTGAACAAATTGTTAATTTAACAAGACACGACACAAGACTAGCAAACAAGAAAAACGGTTACTGATATTCATTGCAGCCATCTGTTGCACAAGTGGCGCGGTGACAGGTGCAGGAGCCGCCGCGGGTGCCTGCGGGCGAGCAGCGCGTCCCCAAGCCGACTGCTGTGGTACAGCTGCTGGTTGCATCTGGCCAAATCCCGGCGGTCCAGGCTGTCCTGGCTGACGCACGGCGGCTGGCATCTCATCTCCCCGAGCCCGTCCACGAGCCCTCCCACGGCCTTTCGGTCCTCCGTTGTCAGCCATGTTCCGCACAAAACGATGAACTCAAAAGATCGTACGTTGACTGTAACAAAGAGATGATACAAGTATATAAACAAGTTCGTTAATCGAAACATAGCCAGGTAGATACAATGTAAAACAACATAGTTTCAAACCACCACATGTGATTTGGTTTGTTCATAACAAACAGTAATACCATGTTCTACTTAAAAGTAATCATAAATATTATACAAAAAGCCAGGTTACTCACTCAATACCGCAAAAAAACGGCCAGACAGACCCTTGGAAGTAATCCGAAACAACAAAGGGGAGAGGAACAAGGAACACAACAACTAGCACGCCATCTTGATTGGCGAGCCCCGTCCCAGGCTAAACCCGCATCAGCTAAATCAGTTCCAGCTTCAGCCCCTAGGTGACGGTTCGATCGCCGAAACCACTGATAAGAAACCGACCAACGTGGTCTGATAAAACCACAACACCCCGCAACACCGACTTTAGCGCCCGAACCGCTCACTAACACAACTCGACTTGGTTTTGAAATCTAACCGGCTGGCTACCCTGAACTGCAATCTACCGAAATTCAAACTCGCTGCTCCGTTACCTGATCTATTTTCCATAACGTAACGTCAATCCCCTAGGCTAGTTTTACAGTCTGCAATGGCTCAGCTCTATTTAACATCCGACACCAGATAATTAAGTCAAGAAATGGAATCGTTGGACAAAGTTATGAATTCGTATCTTCGATATGCTTGACCCTCTGAAGGTCAGTTTACGTGTTGGATTTTTTTTTCGGACGCTTTCAAGTAAAAGGGGCTGAAACCGTTTTCCAAGTATTCTATCGTTCACACTCGTCAGAAAATCGGCGAAAGAGAATAGGATAAGTGGGGGCCCAACTGCAATAAAACCCTGACTTTCCCTTGGTCATCTCGGTCCTCCTTGCAATTTGAGATGTGCACCCTACAGTCTTATCACGCATTGAAATCTCAATTTTCCCAGAAAAACTCCCGTCTACCCTGTGCACCCTAGACTTCGAAGCCACCACCCCGTTCAAAGGAGTAAAACTTGCAATGTAGACAAACTTGTCACGGTTCTAACCTGTATCGCCTCGGGCTATTCAAATTTTAACGGATACGACAAGTGAGGAGACACATGTTCCCTTTTAGCTCATTTAACGAACAGCGAAAGCCTGGTTGAAAAAAGCGCAGTAATTTCTCCCTAGCAGAAAGCAATTTACGCCTATGCGTTAACAAGAAAAAGAGCCAACAAACTGCATGTTTTTTTCGAAGGGTCCGGTCTGGGCTTCCGATTGCCTCAGGCTAATAAAAATGGAGAAAGCCAGTTTGGCCAACGAAAAAAAAATTATCCGATTTTACCCGCTTTTAAGTTTGTTAAAAGTTCATTTTCAAGTGCCTAACTAGATATTTCTCATAATTAGATGATAATGAATGCGTGAAATATACCTTAAAAACTGAACTTCGCCTCAGCTCTAGCCAGCTAGCGATCTGCTCTCTTCGGTGTCTGGCAGAAGAATGACGAACAAGTGGAAGAGGGAAGCGATAGAGACCCTTCCCGCATCTACAAGCCTCTGCGTCTGCATGTGCTTTTCAGGATCTAAACAAACGATGACGTAGTTCCTGAAATGGCCACCAGGGGTTATATTTTTGTCTGAAAATAACTCAATTCCGCTGTTTACCTAAATAAATTATTAATATATCGATACTAAACCACCCAGGAATCAAAATAATCATGCTGTACAAGTGAACTGACGCTAAATTTCCAAATATTTAGTTTAAATCAAGTGTTCTGGCCGAGGGGTTCGCTACTCCATCTAAGTTTCCACTTAAGTTTAAGTCCGGAAGCAGTGCGTGTTTTTCACCGTCTTACCGCTGTTTACCAGCCTAAATGGGAAATGTAGATATTAAACTATCTGAGATTATAAAAAGTCTTGCTTAAAACGATTAATTTCCAAGTTATTGACTTCATTTGACCGTTATAAAGACATTTACAGAGTTCAATTTTCCCCCGTTTTCGACATCCGTAACCAAGATTCTTGGGATTCTTAAATGATGGCTGTTTAATAAATCTTCCTCAGCCTCTTTAAGTTTTGTTTCCCACGTGGACTCTCTCCTATATCTCTCCCTACAAGCTTCAAATGTAGGAAACGGGTTTTTCAACACTGGGAATCTGTAGGGGCCAACTTAATCGCAGAAAAGAACGCCCTGAGCGTTGTTCGACTTGGAAGCCACTGCTGAACGGGAACTGTTTTATCTAACAACATTGGCTGGAAGTTTGAGATTATGTCAATTTCCACGTTGTTTTCTAAATACAAGCCTAGATCTACATTTCATCAAGTTGTACCGTACACCGGCTGTCAAGTGGGCGGTGGTCACGTGACCGGCCGAGCCTCGATGTTGCTTAAAAAACTGCACAGGAAAGACTCAACTTTCTAGCACGATATCTCCGTTATTTCGAGTCTTTATGAAAACTTAAAAATATATTCTGAAAGCATAATCTTTAATGAGTACATTTCTTTAAGTTTGTTTTTTTTCTGGTAAGTTAAGTATTTTTAAAAAATTCACAAGGAAGAGGCACTTTTCACTGAATTTCAGTCGGTCTTGTGCAAATAACTCGACTAAGTGATCAGTGACATATACTTTTTTTTAAAGAGAAAGATTTCTCTTTCCAAGACAAATCTAATGGTGTATAGTACGTTTTGTTTTGGCCCCAAACTTCCCTGCTAAAAACGTTTAAAAGTGAAGAGTCGGCAGAAAAAACGGAGCCGAGCTCAGTTAATTAATATTTACAGGCTAATTTTCGCGAGATAACTATTGAGATCAACATAACCGTATACAACAATGAATTCCAAGTTTTCACCAAAATCAAAAATTTTGGTGAAACCATAGTTTAAGAGCTGCGGATTTTTAAAGTTTTGCGTACTCAGATCTGTGATTATAGATGGATATGACAAACGCTGCGTCCTCTTCAGCAGTAAACAAGCTCGAGTCACTTAAAGAAAGAAAACTTCAAATATTTCTTTAAAAAATGGTTTACCTCGGTTTTGGATGCGATCATACCCAGAATGGTGGCTGTCAATTTTTCCGCTTTCCTGTTGATCCAAAAATCCGGAAAAAATGGACGGACAATTGCAGGTAAGTCTACAACTGCCAAATTAAAAGAAAATATCTGTTTGTTTACTAGTTCAACATTCGCCTCATGAACGTAAGGCTTTTACTGAACTGCGTTTTCTTTTATAGATGGCAAGACAAAAAACCATCCTCCACGTGTAGGTAAAGGGAGGCCATATGATGGCAGCGTGACTTCCCTCGTGGACACTCGTAGGCTGCGTGTAAAATGGACTTGTTCGGGTCCTTCCACAACACCTTATAAAAACAAGAAAGTAGTGCATTTGTTTGAAACTAACTGAATAGTCAGAGTTACCTTGACTTTGTATGACTTAGAATCATAGCTGCTTCGTACTTCTCCACTCAGCCCGAAGACGGGACTGTATTCGAAGCTCTGGACTCTTCCCGCTTTCTGCGACAGAGCTCCCCGTTCAATCAGAATACATTCGTCTTCAAACCATGAGTGTAGCGGATTTAAGTCAACAAAAGGCTATTGAAAAATACAGCGTTAATCTTGCAAAACCTACGTGAAGGAAGGGTTTGAATTATACAGCAAATATACACAAGAAAAATACCTCTGTTTTAAATTATTATCTGAGAACCTTGGCAAATATTGCTCACTTATCGTTATTCCCAAAAAAAAACAGCAAAGGAATGTCATATTTACCATTTCTCCGCATTAATCTCATCAGAATTTTTTGAATTCAGTATTAAGTCTATTTTTTCCCATGGGGTGCACTTAAAAGCCAGAATGCGCGCCGTATGTATTTTTCGCATTTACAGCGTTGCCACATATACTATAAGTGGCAAAACGTCTTGCTGCTATTTCCGACTAAATAGCTCGTACACCGGGACAGATAAAAATTTATTTTTTATGTCAAAAAATGGGAAATTGAGTACTCTTACCTTTTATTAGCAGCTGAATAGTTATCTCGCGAAAATTAGCCTGTAAATATTAATTAACTGAGATCGGCTCCGTTTTTTCTGCCGACTCTTCACCTTTAAACGTTTGTAGCAGGGAAGTTTGGGGCCAAAACAAAACGCACTATACACCGTTAGATTCGTCTTGGAAAGAGGAAACTTTCTCTTTAAAAAAAAAGTATATGTCACAGATCACTTAGTCGAGTTATTTGCAAAAACTGTCTGAAATTCAGCGAAAAGTGCCTCTTCTTTGTGATTTTTTAAAAACTACATTAGTTACTAGAAAGAATCCAAACTAAAAGAAATGTACTCACTAAAGATTATGCTTTTAGAATATATTTTTAAGTTTTCCTAAGGACTCGAAGTAACGGAGATATCGTGCTAGAAAGTAATGCGAACTCAGTGCAGTTTTTTGAGCAACAAGCGGTGGGCGGACGGGTGGGTGGGGATCGCCCACTTGACAGCCGTATAGTCGAGAAAGAAAACGTCTCTTAGTATTTTATTTCGGCCGAACTTACCAACCGATTTAAACGAACTTAACCATGTTATCAGGTACACTTCTACTTCTATGCTGTATCTTTGAAACTTTGGGACCAACTTTTCCGCAGCCAGAACCCTTCCAGGTAGAAAACAGGGAATGTGTCGACGTAGTAGGAATACCACTTGTATTCTTCTACATCGGGAGGCATATTGTTTAAATTAGACCGCGCCCGGGAGAGACCATAGCAACAGACGTCTGAAAAGCTGGTAACTGATACCGCACGGGATAGAAACGTGAGGGAAGGTAATTTATCGTCCAGCGGAGCGGTCCCGTCAACGACTCGACGGGAGCGGTTGGTTCAACAGTCGAGGAGTTTATTCGTCGTACAAGGGAGTGGCGTCGCCCACGTCCATGGATCGGGGGCTTTTGGGTGTCCTGGAACTCCTTCCGCCCGGAGTGCTGGAGCCGGTGCCAGTGCCGCGGGAGCCGGGCTGGGGCGGAGGCGCGCGGCCCGAGCGCTTGTCGTCGTAGCGGGGAGTCGTTCCGGTTCTGTGAGGAATAGCAAAAGTAAATAACTAAACAATTAAATTGATTCTTGACGAAAAACTACAGCAATGTTAATTTAGAAAAAGCTGTTAAATGTTGATTATAAATAAACACGAGTCCTTATTACGTTTAGCGGAATGTTAGTGCAATATTTCCAACTGGATTTAGTAAACGAACATCAGTTCCAGCTGGGAATTACTGAAAGTATAAGTGTTCTTCAGAACTGTCAATTACTTCCTGTTAAATAATGTATTAAGCTTAATTATAACCTGGTTCGACATTTCAAATTAAATGTAATAAAGTACTGTTTGAATGAATATCATTCTGAAATACATGACGTTTCACTATAGTCTTACGTCATTTGTAACGAATTTAACGACAATATAATATTACACCTTCAGGTTATCGTAATTTAATTCAACGTAGAACAGATAAATAGTATAATAATTAGTTTTATTAGGTAAATAATTAAATATACAAATGAATAATAATTAATAACATAGTACTACCCCCACCGAGGAATAGTTTGTCTCCATTGCTTTCTTTTCTGCACCACAATACAGTACTTGCGTAGCTATAATTCAGTTTTTGTGTTCGCGATTTTAAACTCTTTCGCAGTAGTTAGTTTTAAGTAACCTGGCTTTGTCTGTCGTACTTTAGATCCCATTTAAATATTGTTCAGCGAATGAATTGTCTTTGTTATTTGCTATGTGTGTTTGTAAGTAGCAACCGAATGAAGATGACTCTAAAATTATTCATTAGCTGGACAATTTGCAATTGAAAAGAGGGTGAAATGTCGAGTAGACTCATATTCGTCACGTGGGTACGCATTTGAGTCGAACGCCATTGAAAAGAGCGTCAAAAGTTGAATCGACTCGTATACGACACATGGGTATGCAGTTGAGTCGACTCGTTTACAACACGTGGAACGAGCGCCATTGAAAAGAACGTCAAAAGTTGGGTCGACTCATGTACGACACGTGTGTACGCAGTTAAGTCGACTCATGTACGACACGTGGGTACGCAGTTGAGTCGACCTCAGTTGAAAAGAGCGTCAAACGTTGAGTCGACTCATGTACAACACGTGGGTACGCAGTTGAGTCGACTCATGTACGACACGTGGGTACGCAGTTGAGTCGACCGCAGTTGAAAAGAGCGTCAAAAGTTGAGGCGAGTAGTTCAAAAGAGCGTCAAAAGTCGAGTCGACTCATATACGACACCTGGGTACGCAGTTGAGTCGACCGCAGTTGAAAAAAAGTTGAGTCGACTCATATCCGACACATGGGTATGAAGTTGAGTTATGCGATGACGCAATTAGTCATGCGAAGTCATTGAGTCATGATGACGTCACAGTTGGTAATGGCAACTCACAATGGCCGGGCATGCCCGGACTTGTTTGGCTCCCATGTAAAGAGATAGGACAAACGATTTAACATAGAAACAGATAGGGAATTTGGAAAAACGGTCGGAAGAAAAACGGGGGGGGGGGGCGAAGAAAAAAAACGTGGAGTGGAAAAAAGTGAACAATATGTCTCCATGCTGGTAAGCAATGGAGACCACAAGGTTCTTTTTTTCTAAAATTCGGATGCGTTCGCCGGAATTCTGAATCGGAGCCAACTTCACCATCGACTAGTTTTTCTCAGAATCGCCTAATGGATGTCGACTAATCCTTCCTTGAACCAGGCCCCAAGAGCCAATTCTTTGGCCTCCTGCAAATCTCTCGCCAGTGGCAATCGGACTGGGGGCCTGCGACACAAGGGACCAAAAGAGCGGAACACGGTAGCTAAACATAAATCGGGTCACTTGGTCGTAAAAAAGCAGCAATTTTTGGGACAAATTGCAAATCCCCAACCGATTCAATGACATCCCTGGACGCGAACAGTAAAAAAGGGAAAACGTCCTAGGTTTTGGCAAAACTCGACCCGACAATAAATTACTTGGAACTGTTTATGGGGTCATTCCAGGTGAAATCGTCAAACCGAGTTAGCCTCACCTCGGCCGATTTCGTTGTCTCTAGGGTCCAAGCAGGTCCTTGCTCTTAACCACGAAATCCGTGGTCAGTCGCCGGCGAAAGCGATCTTTCGCCTTACCCGACTCTATTTGAAATAATTTTACTTTCACTACTTGAATTGTTTGTAAAACTTTATATATATTTCCCTACGTAAAAAAAGACTACCGAATGCGAATATAGCACTGAAACAAAATTTAGCGTACACTGTTAAGCACTATTTTTGCTAAACATTCGCAAAAATTGCAATTTGCAAACAATGGCCCCCCTCAGAAATTTGCGAAAAAAAATCAGGACAAACTTTAGTATGCCTACTTACAACTGACAAGGTTTGAAGGAAGTATTTTTTTGGTTTTCGAGTTATGTCGACTTAAACTACACTTAATTACTGAAATTGATTCTAACAGTTGAATGAATTTCTAGTCATGAAAGGAATACTAAATCAGGAACTTAAGCTAACAGAATAATCTAATAACTACCATCACACTGACAATAGCAATACATGAATTATTAATTACCAAGAACTAATTAACATCTAGTGATGAATATACTGATAGAAAAATAATTCATTTAGCAGTTTTTCTTAAATCGGTAAGAGCTAGATCTTAACACCAAATTTGTTAGCTAATTGAAACTTAATTTTAAATATAATACTTAACACAAGTTAATTTAATCGTTAATTAACAAGTCGGTATGTATACCCGGGCCGCGAAGATCCTTTAGGATCATCCTGTCTTCCGGAGGATCCTGGTTTCTGCCGGGACTGAGCCCAGGCTTCGGCAGCTCGTTTCCAGTCAACGGGCTCGCTGCTCTGCGCTGACCTCGACTGACCTCGGCCGGGAGTCGAACCTGGCGTAGGGATATTTCCCGAAGCCCCGGGAGTCGTTCCCGACTGTCTACGGTAAGGTGAAGGTGCCGGCGGAGTGGTGAATGACCCACCGCGATGGCTTGAAGGAGTCGCCGGAGTGCGGAAGACCGACGATCCTGACGCCGGTGCCGGGGGAAAAGTGCTGGAGGGCCCCGGGGTCGATGATCCCGCGGCCGGGGTGGTCGAGTAGCGTGGAGTTTGCTGCCCTTGCTGATGCGGAGTCGTAGCGTAAGGAGTCATGAATGGAGTCTGACCCGACGGGGTGTACGGAGTGCTGGCGGAGTAACCGTATGGTCCCGGGGTTCCTTAAGAAAGAAATAAATGAATAAATAAGAAACCCACACTGAATAAAGTGTCGGTTTAAAAAAAAAGTGACGCAAGTAAAATAAAAAAAAATATCAATGAATAAATATAAAAAATCACTAAAAAATGTACAAAAAGAGAATCACTAAACCGATAAAATAGATTAAAAGAAAACTAGAAATAAGTGATAGAATACAGAAATAAACAGACAAGTACATTAACCACTAAAGTTAAAAACAACAAATAAACAAACAAATAAAATAGCAATATAAAAAACCTAACAATAAGTTACAAGTTAAAAAACTTAACTAGCATTAAAAAATAACTTATATACATAACATGAATAGAGAAGAACAAATTATACAATGAAGAGAAAGGAAAACTTAATTAAGTTGTCCAAATAAAGAATACATGAATGAAAGAACTCCGCAGTACAAATTTACCTTGGAAATGTGCGGCTTGCGACAAGCTATGCAGCATGTGCGTCGGTATCGACTGCGCGACCCGCTGGATCGTCTCCGCATTCATCCCGGCCAGACTAACATTGGGCGTAGCGCTGCCGGTGAAACCGGGAGTCCGACCGGTGGCTCCGCCGGCTCTCGGGGTTCCAGGCGGCGGTTCTCTAAAGTGTTCCTTGAACCACCGGAAGAGTGACGTCAAACTCTCAAAGATCTGTCCTCTGAAGCGGAATCCATCGGGCGTGACGGTGACGTACTCGTGCTTGGCATGGCTGCGCGGCAGGTAGCTCAGCATGAATTTGCCGGGCAGTTCACGAGATGCCGAGACGAAGTAATGAATTTTTGACGGATTCTTCTTCTTGTCGTCTTTGATGATCTCGTCGGCCTTTTCACGCTCCTTGCCCGGGGTGACCGGCTGCCCCGCCAGACCGAGATCTCTGAAGTAGCGGAAGGAGAGTATGTCTCGCGCGTGCGCAGCCATAGGGTTCACATAGCGAGCGATGATTTCATCCAGATCCTCGTACTCTTCATCGCCGATCCACAGGGATCGACCGAGGCTAAAGACGTTCTCTTTGCCTTCCTCGCGGACGTCGACGTGCTGGTAGATGTCCGGCGCCACTTTCCAGGTGACGGTCAGGTGGTCGGTACCTTTACTCGACGGCCGGATTATAACTTCTCCCTGGTCCATGTTGATCATCATCTTCTCGGCATCACGGTAGCTGACGTTCTTGAACGATGGATGGACGATGACTCTTCGCGTGTACGACAGCTGATTCTTCTGCTTCTTGCTCTTGTCCTCCTGTTCCATCATCTTCTCTTCGGCCGGTGTATCGTAGTAGGGATCCTTGGGAGGTCGCCACTCGTTGTTTTTATCCAGCAGATCGGACGTTTTTGAAGTGCAGGTGACAGAGAATCGCTCAACATCGATCTTCATCACGCGGCAGTGGATATTCTGTCCAGGACGAACTCGTTCCTCTGGGTTCGAAACCTCCCGGTCCGAGAGGAACTTGATGGGAATGAAGCCGTTGAGTCCGTTCTCTAGGCGGACCAGGACTCCAGTCGCTTGTCCGGGACACGCTCCAGCGTCAAAGTGGTTCCAGACTTCACTCAGGTCGGGGAAATCGTTTTTGAAGCAGAAGGGACATTGCCAGAGTCCCGTCTCCTCATTCCTGACCGGGTTGGCGCGGTCCAGCTGCTCTCGCTGCGGTTTGCGGTGTGTGAATCCCGACACCGTGGCCATGACCAGCTTGCCGATGTAAAACGTCTCCGGTGTTTCCTTGGTTACCATATTGAAGATCTCCTCGGGCGAGGGTGACATGTAGGACGCTCGAAGGTCCTTGTAGCGGTGATTCAATTCCGCACGGATGTCGTAGAGTGTAATACTCTTATTACCGAATCCCTGTCGTTCCAGTTCATCGGCGAAGGCGTCCAAATCGAGATCCTTGAGCCTCTCCGGCGCTTCCAGAATCTCCTCAACAGCACCGGCAGGATTAGCGTCCTCGTCATCGTACTCCAAGGCGTCGACGGCCATCTTCCGGGCCCACTCGTAAGTTTCAGGATGGACACGGGATCCGTCCAGCACCTCGACGTACGATTCGGTGCTGTCGCCCAGCGAATTGGTGTCAATCTTGATGAATCCAGCGCAGTTGATGAACACCTTCGGTCCCATGTGACAGGCGGTGACCAGCTGGGTCCTGTTCTCCAGTCTCTGATTGGTCTGTTTCAGAATTTTCAGCAGCGCCTGACCTTTTCGAGGTCCCAAACCGCAGACGAACTGGACCAGGTTGGACGTATACGGAAACGCCAAAGCTCTGTTGATATCAACGCCGACTTCGTTGACGCGGTTGACGAACTCGAGGTAGAGGGCTTCCAGCAGCTCCTCCTTGGGAATCTGATCCTGCAGCGAGTGATACTTGAGGCAGAGGATCTCCTCATCGCTGTTGCAGAGCTGCGAGAACTCCAGCAGAGGATCCTGGAGTTTCCGGGCCAGGCTGATGGACTCTCTCAGCAGGTGCGGGTACTCGCGAAATTCCGATTCCGCCTTGATGGAATTGGCAAAGACCTTGGCTAGTGAGTTGTCCACCAGCTCGATATTAATGGTCGGGAACTGTTCGTCCTGGACGAGAGTAGCGATAATAGCTTTGATGTCGTCCTGCAGCATGAGGGCTTCTCTCGATTCGGCGCTGATGGCGATCACGTGCGGCTTTTTATTCAAGATAAAGTTTCTCACCCTGCCCAGATCGCGTTCCTTGGCGGCGCGGTCGGCCTCTCTCCACGCGTTCTTGCGCTTGAGGATGTGTTCCAATCGCAAGTGGTCCGTGCACTCGCCATCCATGCTGATCATGGAGGCGAAGGCCGCTTGTTCCAGATCCGGCAGGTAGCTGAGCGCCATGACTCGGATGCCGTTCCTCGTGTCCCATTCATCTTCCTCCTCTTCGGCGAAGTCGACTCGGTAGGGGGCCACCTTGAGCCAGTTGTACAGTTTGTAGCAGCATGACTTGACGACCGCTTCACGGGACTCGCTCAGCAGTCTGGCTCGCAGCTCTTTGACCAGCGCGGGGAAGATCATCTTGTTAAGGGCCATGTCGACGACCCGGCTGCGCAGGTCGTTCCAGTCCTGCACCTGACGACTGAACTCGTCCCGGTGGAACAGCTGCTTCACCTCGTCGACGTAAGAGGGCGACGTCAGGCCGTCGATGTTCGTCTCGAAGACCAGCGTGACCAGCTTGTCCTGCTCGCCAATGGCCAGTCGAAGGAACTGGTCCGACATCAAGTCTCGGACCGGTTTATCCTTGAGGAATTTGAGGCTAAACAGCGGGTGGTTTTCGTCGATCTCCTTCAGGCCCTGCTTGGTGGGGATGACGGTGATTTTGGCCCGTTCGTAGAAAGCCTCGCGGACGCACTGCCGGACCTGGGGTTCGCGGGCAACCTGGGTAGCCAGCATGAAGATGGCCGCGTTGAGAACCTCGTTGGTGCTGGTGAATTTGGTGCCCAGGAACTCGTGAGCCGCGTCCAGCGAATCGGCCGGGTACTGCTCCACCTCGTGGCGCTGGTAGTTGTCGCGCAGGTTCTCGGCGAACTGCTCCGAAGTCAGGCCGAACCTCTTCACCAGGCCGTCTAACCCGGCCTATTAGAAAAATATTTTTTTTCTTAATAAAAGGTTAGATTTCACTGTCCACTTTTTTGAATAATCTAATAAAATTTTAATGCATCATTACGAGTTTATTATATAGGACGGTACATCGAAAATTACAGGCCAAGCCAGTTAGAAAATGCGTTTTAAAATGAAGATCTAAATTGTCCATGTCTTGGACTAACTATTTCATTAATTAACACTTCACAAAGCTCAATACAGAACAATGTGATTATTCAATTAATCGTGTGCCTCTAAACCCAGCTATCAGATAACTGACCTATTAAAAATTTTAATTATTAATTTCCAATTAAAAAAAAACTATTTATGTCAATCACTTTATCATCACATTATTATATAATCTATAAAGGTGGGCTAGAAATATTTTTTTAAAAAATCCAATACATAATTTAGGGTTTATTGCGAATAATTTTTTTTAACCAGCCCTGTCAGGTAATTATTAAAAAACCAGTTAGTCTTCGTATTGATTTCATTACACTGTATTATTATAGACTGTAATATGTAATACGACTTATTGACATATTTTTTTATGACTCAATAAATATATAAATACAAGTTTATGGAACTGAATTCATACCGCAGACTATGTTTATATCGAAACCTTACAACATTTACGGTAATCTTGGGTGTTTGAATACCTTAACACTTATTAATCTAATACGTTATCTAATTTATTTAACTTTTAATTAGAATGCAACCCCTGTTATGGCAACATAGCACGAACTATGTTCGTAATCAAAACCTTCAAATTGTACGGTTCGTTAATTCTTACAAGTACATTAATACTTACGAGTTTAACATACAATATAGTAATTTATTATTATTATTTATATATATTATTAACTATGTGATAATTATTATAATTATACGTATTTACAAATTGGTCTGTGAATACAATCGTTTAGTACTTGTTATTTCCGTAAATACATTAAATACATGTTATTACGAGAGCTTCAGTCTAGATGCTAATTTTCTGTTACTTCACGTACCTTGACACAGAGGGCGTACTGATCGTTCCTTTTGGCCTGCTTCACGGTGGTTTCCTGCTCCTGTTCCGGATCTTGCTCCTTGTCTAACTGGTCCTCATTCTCCAAGACCTCGTTGTCGACATCGTCCATTTCCTCGCCAGCAGCGTTCCTGCTCCTCTGAGAGGCTTTCCTCTTCTCACGGGCTTCTTCCAGTCGTTTCCTGCGGTGGATCTCCTGCATGTTGGCCACATCGTTGCTGTAGTAGAGCATGAAGTGGGCGTAGACGTCGCTGAGCTCCTCCAGCGACTGTACCGCCCTCAGCCGGTCAATGTCTTCGTTCTTCAGGATTCGGACGTTATCTGGCAGCGAGTCCCGGATGTTCTCCGTCAGCTTTTCTGTCTGGTACCTCTGCATCCGCTCAAAGAGTTTCAAGAGGTTTCTCTTGCGATTCTGCAGCTGGCACCACTTCTCGTCGAAGCGGTAGACGCGCCATAGATCGTTAATGTTCAGCTCGGGCTGCACGTACTCTTTGCGGTAGAAGGCAATGAACGGAACCTCCAGATGGTGATTCCGCATAAATTCCAAAGCTTTGCGGATCTTGCCGATGGCTTGCGAACCTTTACGCGGCTTGTCGCGGCCATCGGAGTCGCCTTCCTGTTCATAATAAAACATAAATAATTTTTATTGAGTAAGTTAATTAACATTTAAATAATTGCATCTGACTAATAGAAATTAACAACTTAAGATTTAAAAAGTTATGAAGATAAGCTTAGTTGACATAACTGTTTTTACCCACTTAAAGATTTCCTAATTATTGTCAATATATAAATTATGATAAATATTAACTTTAATTCTAATCATTATTCTTATGAATTTAATAATTAATTATTTATTTCTTTAGTTAAATAAGCGCACAGTCAAACGAACCAAGATTGCGATTTCACATACAATTAAATTTATTCAAACTAAATCTAAAACTTAAATATCTTATTTAATTACATGATTATTATTAACGAATCAAAGATGATGCCTGTAAAAGACCTGTATGGAGATGTACGGCTTTAAAAAGGCGTTCTTGTAGATCCACTCGGCTTCGTCCTCCAGTTCAGTGGATCCTTCTTCGACAGGAGTGACGGGGACGTATCGCAGCTGCATCCGCTCGGGCACGTCTGTGTTTCGGATCTGGTTGTCGAAATCCGTGAAATGTCCCCGTTCGAGCTCACTGGGCTCAAAAAGCTCGTAGATCGACTTGCGCTGCGTCTTCTTCTTAGGACCCCGACGGTCGGTCTTCTTGCGGACTCTTTCTCCGTCCTCTCCCTCGTACTCTTCCTCTTCTTCCTCATCCTCGTAGTCCTCCTGCTCGGCCTCAAGTTCGTTGTAGTCAAAGTCCACGCCAAAGATGTCCTGAGCTTGCTGCAGGGCCCTGTAATGTATGAACACGAATGTGTTAACTATCTTAGAAAATCAGTTACCTAATAATGATGATAGTTGCCAGGAACCGTAAATGTACGAGTAGAAATGATACTCACGCATCTGTGTAGATTGCTTTGCGCTTCTTGCGTTTCTCGTGTATGGGTCGGCCTTCGGCATCTACAATGAAATCGCCAATATCCTCCTCGTCTTCTTCCTCCTCCTCTTCTGAATACTTTTCCTCGTCCTCACGGGAACGAGTGACCGACCTGTCAGGGCCTCTTCGACGGTCATCCTCAGCATCAGAACCTGGACAGGATGGATCATTAAGAGGGAAAAACATCAAAACAATCAAGTGCACAAAGTGCTGAGATACACAGACAGACCAAAGAGGTTCATACCTTCAAAGAGTTCGTTCGCAATGGCATCTCGTTCAACCCCAGGCACCCCCCCGGCACCTTCGTCTTCCGATTCGTCGTCTGCGATTCTCTTCAACCGTTTAAATTGCTTCTTTCTCTGTTTGCAAAAAAACCTGGTAAATAAGAATTCCGAACATCAAAATGCAATTACGCAGATTAAAATACCTTCATTTTGACGCCGAGATTCTCCTCGAGCAGCTCGTAATCTTCCTCGCTGAGCCTGTCATCCAGCTCATCATCGTCCCTCTTCCGTTTACCGCCATCCGAGCTCTCAGCATCGCTTCCGCTGCTGGCACTGTCTTCATCGTCGATGGGGTTGTCGTCAATGAGGTCCTTCAAGTCTTCCCCGACGTTGTCGTCATCATCTACGTGAATAAAGCGAATGAGTCGCCATGGGACGTCGTCTATGAAACTAAACGCAAACCTTCTTCGTCTTCGTCACTCTCGTTCCTGCGGACTTCCTTCAGTTTCTTGAGGCGCTTTTTCTCGGCCTCAGTCAATTCCTCCTCGTCCTGTCAAAAACACAACGTCGCATTAACAAACTGACAACGTTTGTGGATGAAATCATTTACCTCGCTCTCCTCCGCTTCCGAGACAATGAAGTCTGACATGCTGATCTGTTTCTTGACCAAACTCTAACTTAAATTAAAAAAGAAGAGGTTGTTAGCACTTTTATAAACAAGTGAGCACACGGTTAACACGCCGCTTACTCATTCTTTGCTATACTAAGGAATAAAAACACCTTATCCTGCTAGCAAACCTTACCAGAATTGAAAGTATATACGCGAAAGCTACAGTATTACAGATTATTTAATAATTACACGAGGAAACACTAAGTAATAAAGAGCCGAGTGACAAAACAAGTTTCCCAATAACGAGCGGGGGAGAAGCAACAGCGACGCAGACGCATTTACCGTTGGTTGCATTCACTACCGACGAAATTAACCGCTAGATGGCAGCTCCTAGCGTTAATTCTAAATTTAAATTAAAATGAAAACTATTACAAATATATAAATCAAAAAGTTTAATTGCCTTATGTTAATTAATTCCTTTCCTTTAAAGTAACAGAGAGTATTATAAATATCCCTTACGTATAACTTGACTTAACTTAAGTCTTAATTTCACCAGTCCCTGATTTCACTATTATTCCTAAAGCTTTATTATGATAGTTGCCAGGTTATAAAGTTCAAGGAAGAGGAATTTGCCAAGACTTCTGTTTCAATTATTAATATCAAATCCATTGACTAAAATGTTGTAATTGGTAAGAGTAACCGTTACTATGATTACTCGTAATCGTCTGTACTGTCTTTTACTATTGTGTTTACTTCGTTTCGCCTGAGCTAAGGAAATTACTAGAGCCGAACAATCTTCAACGTTTTTTAAACAGTTGAGGGAAATCTATATTCCTGACAAGCCGTTCATAGAAACCTATAACGGGTACACGAAAGAAATACCTGCATGTTCTTGGCGCTTAGAGGTTGGCTTATTTGATGTGTTTAGCTCCTTAGAATGGTAGA
>JAIQCU010000281.1:0-61862 GCA_022114935.1 Leptestheria dahalacensis | reverse complement strand
CCAGGTGCGTGACGCCCTTGAGCATGCGCCATGCCGCATAGCCATCGGTCATGAGGGTGCCGGCAAAGCCTTCCAGGAACCGTTCCGGGTGCTCATGTCCGCGTCCCGGCTGGTAGTCAAACAACACCACCGGCTGCGCGCTGCCTTCAGCGCTGCGGTAGACCCACATGTACGAGGTGCTTTGCGCGGTCCGGCCCGCCTCCTTGAGCACTTGCACCGGGGTTTCGTCGCCATGCAGCACCGCCTGCCGCAACAGGGTCTGCCGTAGGGCTTCGTAGAGCCGGGCCAGCCAGTCTTCGCTGCTGCGGATCACCCAGCGCCCCATGGTGCCGCGACCGAGTTCGACCTCACCGCGCGCCAGCATCGACTCCATCCGGTACAACGGGATGCCATCGGCATACTTGGCGGTCAGCAGGGTCGCCAGCGTGCTGGCACTGGCAATGCTGCCCGGAATCGGCTGCGTCGGCATCGGGCTGGTCACGCACTGGCCGGCCAGTGCGTGCTGTTCGCAATGACGGCAGGCGTATTTGAAGCGCACATGCTGCAGCACGCTGACCTGCGCCGGAACAATCTGCAGTTGTTCGGTGATGTCTTCGCCCATGCGATGCAACGCACCCTGGCAGCCCGCGCACACCTTGGCGTGCGCTGGCAGGTCGTGCTCGACGCGCACGCGCTTGAGGTGGGCCGGAAGTTTCTTGCGGCCCCGCTTCTTGCCCGGGGTTGGCGTGTCATCGACCGCTTCGGCGGCGGCGTTCGGGCCTTCGGTCACTTCCGGCGCCGTCAGCGCGCTCGACTCGGCTTCGTTGAACAAGCAGCCTTGCAGGCCATGCTTCTCGGAGGAGGGGGCAAAGCGTTTGAGTTGCGCCAGCCGGAACTGCTCTTCCAGCACCTCGATCCGCTGCCGCAGCTCGGCAATGTGTTGCTGGTAGGCGGCCTCGCGCTCCAGGAGATAGGCGCGCACCTCAAGCGGCAGGGCATCGAGCATGTCGGGATTGAATGGCATGCCGCCACTTTACCGAAGGCCTTGCGCATTCGGGTTTACGTCATTTCAGTTTTTTTTAGCAAACGTGGCGTGGACCCATCGGCTGGTGCGCCACCGCGCTTTGCCATCGCAGACCGTCGAGCAGCCAGCGCAACTGGCGGGCCGTGACTTGCAGCACCGCCTGGTCCTGCCCATCCCGCGGCCAGATGAAGCGACCCTGTTCGATGCGCCGGTAATGCAGCCAGAAGCCGTTGGTATCCCATTGCAGGATCTTGAGCTTGTCGCGGCTCCGTCCGCAGAAGACGAACCAGTGTGGGCCGACCGGTTCCATGCCCAGCGTCTCGACCACCATCAGCGCCAGGGTGTTGATCGATTTACGCATGTCGGTCACGCCGGGCGCAAGATAGACGTTGCCCTGCGGCGCGCTCCACATCAGCGCACGGCCGCCAGAATCGCCGGCAGCCAGCTGACCTGTTCTGCACTGGACAACCGCAGCACGTAGCCGCCTGGCGTTTGCATCTCCAGCATCGCGCCGGATCCCAGCCCCGCCAGCGCCACGTTGATCAGCTCCCTCTGCCGCGCAACCGGTGTCGCTGACAAGCGCTTGCGCCACGCATACACGCTCCATGCCGACACGTCTTCCTGCCGGCACCACGCGGCAACGCTCAATCCCGATGCTCGCTGCGCTTCTAGACGAGCTTGCCACACTGCGCTGAGCGCTTCTCCGTTCGCCATCCCACTTCTCCTGAGCTCGGTCGAAAACAAGATTCTCCACGGCCGCATCTCCCGGGGGAAGGTGGGTGGGATATAGCGCTTACGGAGAAATGCGGCACCGCCTTGAGGTTGCGGTGCCGCATTGGTGGCCAGCGAACGGTCTGCTGCCGGAAATGCTGGCCGCCAGATCAGGCCAGCGTATCGGCCCAGATATTGTTGGCCCAGCTTTGTGCGTAGTGGGCTTCAAGCTCGCTCGGTGCGGCAGAGACGCCGCCCGACCCCGGGACGGTGATCATTGTCTTCTTCTCGGCGTCATAGCGGTGCACGCTGCTGACGCGAATTGCATCGCTGGCTGAAACGAAGCTGTAGCAGGTGTTGTTGTAAAGCGGCTGGTCACCGACCGGCTTGCCGGTCAGCAGCGCGGTAATGGCGGCGGCACAGGTTTTGCCGTGCTGGTTCGCCATATGCGCCGACTTAGGCATCAGCGGCGCGATCTGGATCGAGTCGCCGAGGACATGGACGTTGGGTAGCACCTTCGATTCGAAAGTCAGGAAATCGACCTCGCACCAGCGTTTGTTGATATTAGCGAGGCCGCTATCGATGGCTAGGCGGCCGGCGCGCATTTGCGGCAATACGTTCAGTACCGCGCCTTTCACGTCGTCCTGCACGTCGAACTTGAGGGTGCTGGTGGCAACATCGACGTCGGCCAGCGCATGTTTCGGGCGGTATTCGAGAATGCCCTTGTAGCGCGTTTCCCAGACCTTCTTGAACAGCGCGCCCTTGGAGATGACGTCATCGTTCGCATCCAGAATCAGAACCTTGCTCTTCGGCTTGGCGCGAACGAAGTAATCGGCGATCACGCTGGCACGTTCGTACGGCCCCGGCGGGCATCGATACGGTGCGAGCGGGATGCTGAGCGCATAGACGCCGCCATCTGGCATCGCTTCGAGTTGCTTGCGCAGGGCAATCGTCTGGGCCCCGGCCTTCCAGGCGTGAAGCACTTTCTCTTGTGCCGCTGTGTTGTTCAGTCCCGGCAGCGCCTCGTACGGCAGATCAATGCCCGGCGCGACGATCAGGCGGTCGTAAGCGAGGGTTGCCCCGGTCGATAGCCGTACCTGCCGCTTGTCGGCATCGATTGCGGTGACCATGTCGCGCACAAGATTGATGCCGTGCCGCTTCACAAGGTTATCGTAGGGGATCGTGACGTCTGCCATTTGCTTCGAACCGCCGAGGACAAGGTTCGAGATCGGGCATGAGATGAAGGTCGCGTTTGGTTCGATTAGCGTGACACTGATCATGTTGTCGGAGAACATGCGCAGATACTTGGCTGCGGTGGCGCCGGCGTATCCGCCGCCGACGATCACAACTTTGGGACCTGTTGTCGCGCCCGCGCCGACGGTGGCACAGCCCGAGAGCAGGCCGGTCGCGACCAGAGCGGCCGCGCCGCTGCCCGCTTGCAGTAATTGACGACGTTTCATATGCGGATCCTCAGTTGGCTTTTTGCGTGGCGAAGTACTCGGCGATCAGGTCGATCTGCTCGTCGGTATAACCCTTCGCGAGCTGATGCATTACCGTTGCCTGCATGCGGCCGGACTTGTAGTCCTTCATTTTCTGGGAGGTGATGGCGGCTGGACTGCCGGCAAGCGACGGCATGCCCTCGACGGCTCGACCGTTGGTGCCGTGGCAGTTCGCGCACGCTGCGGCCCAACTGCGTACCTGCAAGGGATTGATGGCTTGGGCCTGTGCCGGCAATGCGGACAGGCCCGCCAGCGCGATCAGCGCGCATGACAGGCGGGGGAGGGTTTTCATGGCTTTCTGAATCTCCAGATAAGTTGTGCGTCATATTCTTTTTGATGTTCGATTTAATGACCTTCTTGTTCAGAAGGCGCGCAATCCGTTTAACATCAATCGATAAGAATGACCGTATCAAATATGCGCGGACGCGCATATTCGGGTATGTCCGGGTCGATGCGCCGCAAAAATGTGGCGTGATTTAGCGCAGCGTACCCGATGGCACGACGCTCGGAGGTAATGTGACCGGGTTGATTTCGATGTTGCTTGGTATCGGGTTCTCGGCCGGGGTGCCTGATGTTTTGGGAAGGCTGCTGCCCGCATCGGTGGTAGGCAAGGGGCCTTGTGCTGGGCCTGCGCCAGAGATGACCTTGGCTGCACCGCGGTCGAGCAGGGCTTTTTCATCCTCATTGAGGATGTCGAAGACTTTGACGACGCGGCGCGTGCCGGCTACCTGACTGGTGATGCGCGCGGCGCGGTCGGCCTCAGCCTCGGTCACGACACCCATCAGATAAACCGAACCCCCTTCAGTGACCACCCGCATTGATGCTGACGGGACATTTTCCGTGGTCACCAGCGCGGATTTGACGCGCGTGGTGAGCAGGGCATCCTCGGCTCTTGAGGTCAGTGCGCTGGGGGGGCTGAGACTGATTTCGTTGATCACGTCCCGGACATTTTCCCGGGTGCGAACATAACTTTCGATGGCGGCCAAGGTTTCGACAGTGGGCACCTCGCCCGTCAGCAACACCTTACGATTGAATACTGAGGCGTTGACGTGTACCTGACTACCAAAGCGGGCGGCGATCCCTGCATCGATTTCCAGCTGCAGACCGCGATCCATCGCTTGCGTGCCGGCATGACGCCGGTCTAAGCCGATCAGCACGGCGCCGGCAACTGAACTGGCCATCAGAGGGAAGCAGCCTTGCAACTGGGTCAGCGCCAGCGCTAGCGCCAGTGGAACAGCGGCTCGTTGCAAAAGGGGTTTCATCGTTTGCCTCCAGGGTGAATCAGCCGTCGCCCAGCAGCAGCTGGTCGATGCCATCGCACAGGCAGTGCACCAGCAGCCCGTGTACTTCCTGAATGCGCGCCGTCCTGTCGTGGGGCACGCACAGGTGGATGTCAAATTCGCCCAGCAGTCCGGTGATGCGGCCCCCGCCTTTTCCCGTTAGGGCCACCACCAGCATTTCGCGGTCGTGGGCCGCTTCGATCGCGACGCAGACATTTGCGGAATTTCCCGAGGTGGAGATGGCTAGCAGCACATCGCCGGGATGGCCCAGTGCTTGCACCTGTTTCGAAAAGATCTGCGAAAAGTCGTAGTCGTTGCCGACGGCGGTCAGGATTGAAGAGTCTGTCGTCAGCGCAATGGCGGCCAGTCCGGGTCGTTCGCGTTCGAAGCGGCCAACCAGTTCGGCGGCAAAATGCTGCGCGTCGGCGGCTGAGCCACCATTGCCGCAGGCCAGAATTTTGCCGCCATTGGTCAGCGCGGTCACCATCAGTTCGATTGCGCCGACCGTCGGATGAGCCAGAACATCGGCGGCGCGCCGTTTGTTTTCGGCACTGTCATGAAACTGCTGAAGAATACGTTCGGCTAGCATGTCAGGATAGAACTTGGGAGTCCGGGAAAGAAAAGAGCGTGAACTGCAGTCATGATTCAAATGCGTTGCGCAGCCACTGCAGCTTGCCGTCATCGAATACCACCACATCGATGCGGCAGGGCGGCGCTTCGGCGTGGCGCATCAGATACCACTGCATCGCTCGCACCAGGCGTCGCTGTTTGGCATGGCCGATGCTGGCGGCAGCACCGCCGAACGCTGAGGATTTTCTGGCGCGCACCTCAATAAAGATCAGCTGGCCGTCGCTATCTTGCATGATCAGATCGATCTCGCCGACTTTGCAGCGATAATTGCGCTCCAGCAACCGCAAGCCCTGCTGCTGCAGATATGCCAAGGCGGCATTTTCCCATTCGGCGCCAATGGCGCCGGGTGCCCGCCGCTTTTGGGTGTCGCTTGTTCTGCCTGGAGCACGGTGTTCTTGCATTTTGTCGAAAGAAGCCTCTCGTGACCGAACTGATGTCGCTGGCCAGTGGCCAGCAGTACCCATGCGGCGCATTATATGTGGTGGCCACACCGATCGGGAATGTCGCTGACATCACGTTGCGTGCGCTGCACGTCCTGCAATTGGTGGATGCCATCGCCTGCGAGGATACCCGCAACACCGCGCAACTGCTTGGTCGCTACGGACTGGCGAAGCCGCTGCTGGCGGTTCATGAGCATAACGAGCGCGCGGCTGCAGCCAAGATCGTCAGCCGGCTTCAGGCGGGTGAGCGCATTGCTTTGGTCACCGATGCTGGCACGCCGGCAGTCTCCGATCCTGGCATGCACGTTGTCACTGCGGTGCGCGCCGCCGGTTTGACGGTGGTGCCGCTGCCAGGGGCGAGTGCCGTGCTCACCGCGCTTTCCGTCGCTGGCGACCTTCTCGCCGAGGCGTCTGGCGCTTTCAGCTTCATCGGGTTCCTGCCGAGCAAGGCCGGGCAGCGCGAGGCCGTCGTGCGTGGCCTCCTGATGCATCCGATGCCTTGGGCCGTCTACGAGGCGCCACACCGTATTGCCAGCACCCTGGAACTGCTCGCCAGCGTGCTGCCGCCGGGGCGGCGCGTGCTGATCGGACGCGAGTTGACCAAGCTGTTCGAAACCGTCGTTTGTCTGCCCGCCGGTGAGGCGCCCGCGTGGCTGGCCGCCGATTCGCAGCGCAGCCGTGGCGAGTTTGTTCTGGTTGTTGAAGGCGCGGGGCCTGCTGAGAAACCCTCGGTGCCGCTCGACAGCGAACGCTTGCTGGCGATGCTGGTTGAGGTGCTGCCGACCGGAACGGCGGCGCGGATCGTCGCCGAAATCAGCGGCGAACCGAAGAACGCACTGTACGCGCGCGCGCTGGCGCTGAAGCCCGAGGCTTGACGCAATTTTGCCGGCACGGGGTGACGTGTCGTCCGGTCCGGCCGTTTTGCAGGGCCGCCCGCGCGAGATGCCGGGCTACCGCGCCGTGGCGGGCGAGTCCGGAGCGCTGGTTTGTGACCTTTGCTGGTCCGGCATCCCGGCGCGCGAATGGGGCATTGGCCTCATCTCCGGAGCGGCATCCGGCACCGATCTCCCCCACCTTTTCCATCAACAGCGTTGCCGAGCCTTGTGCCAGTAGCCCGATGCGCGCTGCAGCCTCGCGCGACAGATCGAGAATCCGGTCGCCGTGAAACGGTCCGCGATCATTGATACGCACTTCAACCTGCTGGCCATTGCCGGGATGAGTGACTCGCACTAGCGTGCCGAACGGCCAGCTCGGATGGGCGGCAGTCAGCGCCCCTGGATTGAAGCGTTCGCCGTTGGCCGTACGCCGGCCGACGAAGCCCGGGCCATACCAAGAGACAGCGCCACGGAAGCAGTTCGCGCCGGAGGATGCTTCCCGGTTGTCTTGCGCGGATGCAGGGGCGGTGGTGGTCGGTCTGGTTTCACGGCCAAGCTCTGGCGATATTCCCCTGGTCCCATCGGCGGAGGGGTTGTTGGCGGCTTCTCCCACTTGGCTGGGGGCCTGCGCGGCAGGGCTGAATTGAGTTGGCGACAAGACTTCCGGCGCACTTTGCCGGACGGATTCTTGCGTTACCCCGAAATTTCCCGTGGCTTCATCCTGCGTTGCCGCGATGGTGTTGCCGGCGTTCAGGAGTAATGTGCTGCTTAGTAGCGTGAGCAGGCTGAATCGACTGAAATGCATGGAAAACTCCCCGAAATTGCACTGAAGTGCCCGGATCTGCGTCCGGATGGCGGATAATGCCACGATTTCAACGACGATTCCGGTGTCGACTCCATGCCGGCGCCAAGCGAGCACGCATGAAAGTCACTCTTATTCCCGTAACCCCGTTCGAGCAGAACTGCTCGCTGCTGGTCTGTGAGACAACGAAGCGAGCCGCCGTGGTTGATCCGGGCGGCGATCTCGACCGGGTTCGCGCCCAGCTGTCAGAGCAGGGGGCGACGTTGGAGAAAATTCTGCTGACCCACGGTCACGTTGACCACTGTGCGGGTGCGGCAGCATTAGCGGCTGAATTTGGGGTTCCGATCGAGGGGCCGCATCGGGAGGAAGCGTTCTGGATCGACATGCTGCCTCAGCAGAGCCTGCGCTTCGGTTTCGAGCCGGCGCAAAGCTTCACGCCCGACCGTTGGCTTCAGGACGGCGATGTGGTGGGTTTCGGCGAGGTGACCATGAAGGTTTTCCACTGCCCGGGCCACACCCCCGGGCATGTGGTGTTTTTCAGTCCTGACGATCGTCTGGCGATCGTCGGCGATGTGTTGTTTGCCGGCTCCATCGGGCGTACCGATTTTCCACGCGGAAACCACGCCGACCTGATCCGTTCGATCCGGACCAAGCTTTGGCCGCTCGGCAACGACGTTGCCTTTGTGCCCGGTCATGGCCCGATGTCGACCTTTGGCGAAGAGCGGCGCCATAATCCATACGTCGCCGATGGTCAGGACTGAGCATTGTCGTTTTGTCTGGCGCGTCATGCCGTGGCGGGGTGCGGCGGCGGTGCATCTCACTTGTGACTGAACCTGCATCCCCCTTTTGTCCAATTGTGGGATGAGGTTGCAGTTGCGTACTATCAATATGTAAATATAACCAACGTGCGGGCACCGACGCGCCCGCCGGCCCGGGGTCAACTTGGCGATCCGTGTGCCGGGCCGGACGCGGTGCGGGTAACCGCCTGCCAGGCTGCCAAACAGCCTGGCTTGCAGTCTAATTGAGCGCGTTGCCGAGATGAGTGCCGCTTCACCCGCTGTCTTTCCGAACGAACCGGTTGCGCTGCCTGCGCAGACCCCGGTGCTTTGGTGCGTGGACGCACCGGACGCTGAGAGGGATCCGGGGCGAGACTGGGTTGATGCTCTGCGGGCCCTTGGCCGGAGCGTGCATTGCTGTCCGTTGCGTAGCGTGCGTGCGGATTCGTTGATCGATGATGCCGAAGACGCGGGACATCTACCCGCCGGCATGGCTGCCGCGCAGCCTGTTTTACTCGGCGGTGTTGGACTGGCGGCGACGCTGGCGCTGTCCGCCGGAGCGCGCCGCGACCCGCGGATTGCAGCGATACTGGCGGTGCGGCCATTTCTTGGCTTTGATGCGCCGTTTTACCGAAAGCGTGGCTGGAAGCCTTTCTTTGACACGGCATACTGGTTCGGGTTGGCGCGCAAGCCCGTATTGCGCAGCATCGCGCACTGGATTGCCTGTTCGCAGACCATGCCTGAATTGCCGGATGCCGTGCGCCGTCCTGTATCGTGGGCGGAAATGACCGAGTTGATGCCTGCCGGCAGTTTTGCCGGATTGCTCGGTGGCCTTGAACGCCGCAGCACCATTCTCATGCAGACGCACGAAGGCAAACTTGATGAAAGCCGGGCGGTATATCAGATTCCTGCCATGAACCGCCACCTTTCCGTGTTGGTCACGCAGACCGGGGACGAGCATCTGACCACAGCATTGACCGAGGCACTGCGGCAGCTCGAGGCGGTTGAGGAGGGGGAGGCCGAAGATGATTGAACGTGCCGTGCTCGCACCTGGGTACATCATCGCCATCGCTTGCGCAGTGCTGGCGTGCCTCATCATCGTCATTGCGATCGTTCGTGCCGTATTCAAGCCGCGCGTGCGCTGGACCCGCCCACGTCCGGCGCCCAAACTCGTGCCCGAGCCGGAGGGGCGTGTCGAACCGACGCTTAAAGCTGCACTTGACGGGGTCGAGGCGATCCAAGAGCAATTAACTTACCGGCTTGAGGCGCTGAAGACCGATCTCGAGGTTGAACGCGCCGCCGTCGTCAGCAATGTCGAGTCATTGCGGCAGCTGGCGCGAGACAGACGCCTGCCGGAAACCCTGTTCGAACTTTATGAGGGCATGCGGCACTTTTCGCGGAAATCGCCGGAAGCGCAGCGTCACGATCTGGAATGGCACGGCAAGATCGGCTTGGGTGACATCGAGGTGCGCGCACCGGTGCAGGAATACGAAGGGTCGATCATCGATTTTCGGCTTGACGGTAAGCGTTTCAAGCTCAATGGCCGGGTGCACAGATACTCGCGCACCAACTTCTTGGAATTGACCCTTTTTGATGGACACGGTAACGCCGTGCTTAATGTCCGGGTGCAGCCTGATGCGAGCGGCCGCAAGCTCACCTCGGAAGCCATCATGGCGTTCCGTCCCGGCAACTGGCTGCCGGATCTGCTGGCCTGCCGCGCGCGCATGGACGCACGCGCCGAAGAACTTGCCTTGCGCACCCATTTTCGCGACGTGGAACAACTTAAACAAAATTTCGCAATCGACACCCCATTGCGGGTGACGCAGAGCGCTGGCGTTACCTGAGTCGAGCCGAACCCCCATGCCCCCATTTCTCGCCAATCTGCTTGCCAAGATCCCGTCCCGGAAGCCTGGAACCGCCGCCGCCAAACCGGAACCTGGCCGGGTTCGCAGCCTCATCCGGCCAATTCCGCGGCCCCTTGCCGAGTGGTTGCGGATCGGTCTTCTGGCCGTCACGTTGATCGCCGCGTTCATGAGTGTGTTGGCTGGCTACCGACTCAGTTCGGTCAGTGGCGCGCTTGGACACATCGACCTGACGTTGCCGAGTTTTGACAAGTACATTGCGAAACTCGGTCCGGGTGCGGTGGGCAAGGTGCCGCCAGATAAAAAACAGGAAGACCAGAAATCTGGCGAAGGCGTTCGTGGGCTGGTCGAACAAGGATTCCGTTCGATTAGCCAGTTCGAGAATGGCCGCGCCGAGTTCAGGCTGCGCAATCTGAAGGCCGAGGTCGTCGACGTGTTCCCCGATTCCGCAGCATCTGCTGCCGGTCTGCAGAGGGGCGACGTCATCGTGCACGTCAATGGCCGTCCGGCCGGCTTCGTTTGGGATGTGCTCAAGGCGATTTCCACGTTGCCACTTGAACGCGCCGAGATCGAAATCCGGCGCGGGGATGTCAGCGCTTCCGCGGTTTTGGCTCCGCCGAAGGGAGGGGCGCTCGATACCGCCAATTCGGGTTTGCTGTTCGCGATGCCCGATGGTCTGCATTTCATCGGCGAGACTGATCTCAAGGCATTGTCCGAGCAGTTCAATGCGGCTTTTCTTGAGCAGATACCGGTTCATTGGCGCAAGTCTTACGCCACCAGTTTTGCTGCGGTCGCTCGCCGGCTCGTCGGCTATACCCTGGATCAGGCTGGCCGACCCTCATCCGATGCCGGATTTCTCAAGGTCGATGCGATTTTGCTCTGGCATCACGATGCCTTCCTCGAACAGATTGAGCGCTTTGAAATCGAACGTCGTCAGGCGCTCGAGCGACAGGCAGTCGCGCTGCAAAGTTTTGCCTTGCGCATGGCGATTACAATGCTTCTGGTTGGGCTGCTGTGCGCACTTGCGCTCTTCACTACCCTGCGCGGCAACAAGCCGGCGCGGTCGGAGGTTTGATGGAACGTGCAATGCAAAATGGTCAGGCAAGCTCCCCCACGGAACGCTGGCTTGGCATCGAACTCGGCGGCAGCCTGCATGCGTTGCCATTGCGTGCAGTCCGTGCCGTGCTGCATGAGCCGCGGAAGCAAGCCTGGCCGGTTGAAGGTAATGTGAGCAGCATCGTCATCCACGAGGGCGCGCCAATTTTCGTGGTTGCCGCGAGTGAGGTGTTGCAGGGCGTGCCATCGTCGCTGGACGATGAGAGTGCGCCGTGGATCGTGGTCATCGAAGAAGGTGATGCCACCGCCGTGGCGATTCATGCGCGGCGGATCGCCGGTCCGCTGACGGTGCAGCCGGATTCGTCGGGCATGATCAATTACCAAGGGCAAAGCTGGCGCGTGCAATCCCGTCTGGCACCTGTCGGGAGAAAATCTGCATGAAACGCTTTTTTGAAAAGCTGGGCACAAGGCGCGTGGCGCTGGCACTCCTGATGGGCGCCATGCTGGCGACTGCGGGTGCCATCTGGGCCGGTTTCGCTCAGCGCGCCGCGCTGCACGGCATGCTTGAGATTCCGGCCCCCGATCCGATGGTGATCAGCCAGGCTACGGCGCTACGCAAGCACATCGAGCAACCGCACGCGTTCGATCCCGCGATGTACAAGGAACTTGGGGCTATCGCCGCGCGAATTGACGCTCGGCTCGGGAATTCGGGCGCGGGTAAGGTACGGGGTGCTGATGCCGACAAGGCAGACGGTAAGGGTCATGACAAGGCTGATGGAGATAAAGGGTCGGCCAAGGATGGGGGAACGGATGACGAAAAGGAGCTCAGCAGCCCGGTCCGTGCGGAACTGACTTCACTGCGTGAGGTCGTGCGCGACATTGCCGGCCGCGAAAAAATGTTCGTCGATCTTCTCGCTGCGTTGAATGAGCTCGAAGCATTGCCTGACCGTGGACGCCCGGAAGCGCAAGCCGCGCGGCAGCAGTTGTTGCAAAACCGGCGAGCGGGCTACACGCGCCCTTCGACACCGGGTGCGGCGGCCAGTGAGTCCGTGGACGAGCCTGCGGTTGTCAGCCGCATCCTGCAGGCGATCGACAGCGCACTAAAGACGGGCGCGTCTGTCGTCAAGGCCGGGAATGACGGAGGACGAGATCTGGAGCCTTTGCGCAAGTCGCTGGCTGAGCTGCGCGAAGCCGTGGATGCAGGCAACCGCGAATACACGGCGCAGCGCTTTCCGCAGGAACGCGCCTTCTTCTTTTCCAGGCTGAAGCAAGCCCAAGTCGTGCAGCGGCTTGACGAGTTTTTGCGCGGCATCGACAGTTTTGCCGACGCCCGGGCCCGGGCGTTACCGCTGACCGATGAGCTGATTAACGCGCAACGTGGTGCGGACAAGTCATTGATCGCCGTTGAGGCAAAACTGCATGGCTGGTCAGTGGCTCTTTTGAGTCTGGCAGGGTTGCTCTTCCTGGCATCCTTCGCGGTGCTTTATGGTTTTGGCGCGGCCACGACCATCGTCCGGACCGTTGCGGCCGCGCCGCAGCCGAGTCCCCGTCCCGAGACACCGGATACGTCGCGGACGATGGCTGCGATTGATGAGTTGCGCAAACAGCTTGAGACCGTCCAGCGCCTTGTACAAGGTGCCGATCGGGCCAGCCGCGATAGTGTCACCGCGAGCAAGGCGCTTGAGATCGCAATCGAAGCCCTTGAGGATGCCAGCCTTGCCGAACCGGTTGAGCGCGGTGGCGATCAGGCTCTTGCCGAAATTCGTGAGACTTTGCGCGAGGCGGCGACGGGACTGCGAGAGCAGGGGGTGAATCTGTCGCTGGCGATCGCTGCCGGCAACCGCGACCCCGCAGTGTTGCTGGCGGCGTGTGAGCAGATTAACGTGTTGGTCGATGAAGTTGAAGAAGTCGCACGCGATGCGCGCGTGCCGGTCGTGCCGCATCGGCCGGCGATGCGCAGTGCGGCGGCCAGTGCTGAAATTGCCGCGCGTCAAGCGGTTGAGCGCGCGATGATTGCAGCGGCGGCCACGCAGCAGGAGATTGGTCGGTTGCCTGAGGTCATCGACGAATTCAAGGGCGCGCTGGACAAGGCTGGCGAGACGCTGGACAGTGCCAGCGAACCGTCAAAGACCGTAGAGTTGCCGACGGAAGGCGTGGCCGAGACCAACGAGTTGAAAGCACCGCCGACGAAAGCGCTGTCGGTGGTGGCCTGAGGGACGACAGGATATGGATGATCACCTCGACCTGTTTCTGATCGACGCGGTGCGCGCCGCTGATTCACTGGCGCAGGCTGCGGGACGTGGTCCGGAAGTCAGTGTTCAGGCGGCGGAGCGTGCCGCGGAGCTTGCGCGCTTGCTGCGCGCGATGGGCTTGGGGATGTATGCGAATACTGCGGAACGTCTGTCAAGCGGCCTGCGTCATGAGCCCGAGTTACTGCCGATTGCGGTGAACTTCGCCGGCGTGGTTGCGAGCATGTCGCGCAGCAACGAACCAGGTGAGCACTTCGTGCCTCAGCGCGACGAGCTTGAACAAATCGATGAGGCTCTTGACCAGATTGGCCCCCGCATTGTTCCGGGGAACTTGTCGAGTGGCCCACCCGGCAAGCTTGCGTCCATGGAGCGCGCGATTTCAGCGCTGGAAGCACTGATTCCCACTTTGGGAACCGAGGGCGGGCTGGAGTTTGGTGAGCCCGGAGAATTGACGGGACTCGATCTGGAGCTTGAGCCCGAACCGGAATTGCCTGCGTACGCGAGAGCCACGCAGTCCGCGCACCCGTCCGCATCGCAACGCTTTGGCGCCGGCGCAATGGCGACGCTGATCCCCTCGCTGGCGAAGGCGTCGAAGTCCGCCGCCGAACAGGTCGCGGCGGTACCGGTTTTGCGTAGCCGCCAGTTGGTTCCGAGCGAAGAACGCGCACAGACCTTGAGGTGGATTCAGACCGCCCGAGTGCTGGTTCACGGCTTGAATCCGCCCGCCAACGCGCTGCGTGAAATCGACGCCAGCCTGAGCGCCCTGCAGGATTGGGTCGTGCCACTTGCGCAGGTTCCGCTGTCGGCGGTGTTGCCCGGTTTTGACAGTTCGCTCGACGTGGTTTACGTGGACGTGGACATGGCTACCGAAATCGTTGCACTGATCGATATGCTTCAGGATGTGCAAAGCGTGCGTGGTTCCGTGGTTTCACATACTGTCTTTTTGGACATTGGTTGCCAGAATCGTCCGGTACGCAGGGTGCTGTCGCAATTGGGCAAGCGTACCGCCAGTCTTGGGGGGCGTGTTGAGCCACAAGAACGACAGCTTCGTCTCGTCATTCCTGCCACGCTGACACGCGTGCGTGCCGTGCCGTTCGAACGTGATGGCGAGCACTTCGCGGTGAGTTGGGCGCAGTTTGTCGATGCCAGTCCGCTTGCCGACGACGAAGAGGCGCAATTCGATCTTATCGGTCGCATCGACGCGCCGCGCGTGCGTATTGTTCTTCATGTCGGTCATACTGAACGGGTGATTCTGGCAAGCTCGCTGGGTCTCGTCAGCGAATGTGCGGCGTGGTCGAAGCCGTCCCGCGTTGACGGGCCACTTTGGCTGCATGGTGCGCTGGTGTCTGGTGGCGGGCAGGCTTACCCATGGGTTTTGCCTTGAGCAAGGCGTACGGCGTTCTCGCGCTGTTCCTGTCGGCAGGCTCGGCGGTGGCTCAGCAAGCGGTGACGCCGCTGGTCGCCGCACCACGACCGGCGGTGGCCACCGTCTTGACCCATGCAGAACTTGAGGGGCCGGTGCGCCGCTTCGTCGAGCGTCACCCCTCGCGTGCAGGATTGCGGCCGGAAGTCGAGTTTGGTGAGGTCCGGCAAAACGTGCCACCCTGTACTCATCCGGTCGAAGTGAGTTTTTCCGGACGGCCCAAACCTTGGGGGCGGGTCAGTTTCCATGTACGCTGCGATAATCCGGCGTGGCGCGTCAATGTGCCCGCTGCGGTGCGCATGTACGGTGAATATTGGGCCGCAGCGCGTTACGTTGGTGCCAATGCGCTATTGGCGGAGTCCGATCTGCAGCGGATCGAAGGGGATCTGGCTGCGCTGCCTGATGATGTCGCAAGGGTGAGTGACAGCCCGGCGGGCCGCGCCACCTTGCGTTCATTTGCAACTGGCGCAGCGATTCAACTAAACGCTTTGCGTGATCCGGCCGTTATACGTGCAGGAGACCGCGTTCGCGTGCAACTCAGCGGTCTGGAATTCCAGGTCGGAGGCGAAGGCTTCGCCGTTTCAGCGGGCGCGGTCGGCGATACGGTCCGGATCCGGATGCAGGACGGTCAGCAACTCCAGGCGCAGGTCGTGAAAGCTGGTTTAGTGCAAATTCGTCTGGAATAGCCGGGAGCAGACTCTCGGGCAAGGGGCAATCATGAAGGTCAACGACAGCAGCTCGCAGCGTATCGATCCGCGTCTGAATGGCACGAACGAAGGAGTCCGCTCCCAGGAGGCTCGTTCCAGCGGTCCTGTGAATGGCCCTGCACCGGCTGCGGCGACCGGTGCGCCTGCCTCCGGGCCGGCGACTCCGGCGGCCAGCATCAACGTGGCCAGCAGCGCGGTTGCCCTGCATGCGGCGGTGCAAGACGCCGATCCGCTGACAGATACCGCGCTGCTTGATCAGATCAAGGCGCGCGTTGAGCGTGGCGAGATGGAATTCGACTACGGCAAGATCGCGAATGCGTTGATCGACGATGCGGTGGCAGCGGCAGGGCAGTTCAATGGAGGTCGTGGCCATGGCGCCTGATGTGATGCCGCTGGTCGAACAATTGGCGAATTCGGTGGCGCATCAGCGTGTCACGCTGGAGGCCGGTGATCCCGATGCGATGGCAAGCGCACTTGAAGATGTGCAGCGCTCGCTGGATGCGCTGCTGCAGTGGCCTGGAGGCATTCCAGGTCTGCGTCAGCAGATTGAATCGTTGAGTGAGGGTGAGCGCGATCTCGCCAATGCATTGATTGAAAAGGCATCGGAAGATCACAAGGTGTGTGGCGACCTGATCCAGATGGGGCTGCAGCGGACGGCTGCGCTTAAGGCTTTCATCGCGCAGCAATCTGAATCTTCCACGTATGGCTCGGGTGGCGAAATGCCGCAAGCCGCCGGGTCGATGCTGTCGATCCGCACCTGATACCCTGCAAATTGCCGAGGTGCTAGCCTTGGCCTGCGATTTTCGGCTTTAGTCAGAGTCCGGAAACAGTTCGGTAATATTCAAACCATCCGCAGTGCTGAGCGCAGAGCGCAGCCGCAGCATTGCCTGGGTGTGCAATTGGCTGATACGGCCAGGGGTGAGATTCATCACGTAGGCGATCTCCCGATAGCTGAGTTCTTCCTGATAGTGCAAGCCGATCACCAGCCGCTCTTTTTCGGGCAGCTTGCGCAGCACGCCCTCGATGCGACGCGCCAGTTGTGCGCGGGCGGTGATATTCGCCGGATCACTGCTGCGGTCCTCGGGTTCGAGCGCTTCCGGCAGCGTTTCGACGCCGGAAATGCTGACCGCGCTGTCGAGCACCGCAAAGTAGTCGTCAATGGATACCCCGACTGCCTCGGCGATTTCTGCATCTTCAGGAGCGCGGCCAAGCTGGTGCTCAAGCGCTCGCGTCTTCTGCCCGATTTCTGTGAGTTTTTCACGCTGATGACGTGGCAGGATGTCGTCGCGCCGGAAGGCGTCGTAGATCGCTCCGCGGATGCGGGTGCGAGCGTAGACTTCGAAGCTCAGGTTGGGTTGCGGCTTGTAGCGTCGCAACGCGTCAAGCAGGCCGGTCATGCCCTCCTGCACCATGTCCTCGATATCGACGCTCGCGGGCATGCGTGAGCCGATCTGGAACGCAATGCGCCGCACCAGCGGCATGTACTGGCGTACCGCTTCGTCGAGCGAGTGAGCGGTGCCGTAGGCTTGAGCCGCTTTAACCCGCATCGCTTTCGCTAGGCAGGCGCCCGATGGTGCCGGCCATTGCCTTGTAAACCGAGACGGGAAGAACCATGCCGCTCTGGGCGCCATCTCCGCCGTCATCGCTGCTTGCGAATGATGATACCGACGCGGCGCGGATCCATCCCATCATCTCAAGTGGTTGTTGCAGCACCGACGTGGACGCCTGCTCCAGCTTGGCGAATGCGGCCTTGCCGATCTCTTCGTTTTCGCCGCCGACTACAAGCACCGGTGTCGCCGCGCCGCCGGATATCACTGACAGTTCCCGCAACATCGACATGCCGCGCCGCAGCGATGCGTCGTCTGGCGCGACGACGACGATGCGCTGGATGTCCTGGCCATAGAGTGACAGCGAGTTCGCGAATGGCTCGCAAGTCGCGATCAGTACGAAATCGATGTCGATTTCAGCCTGCACCAGTCGCTGAACCAGCGCTGGGCCGCGTACGCGCTTGCTGGCGAACGCCTGCTGCACTTTCACTCCGGTGGCAAACCAGAGGTTTTCCTGGACCGGCCGGATCGCACGGTCAAGACCGATCGAATTCGTCAGGACTTGACCGACGTCATAACGCACCGGATAGGAAAAGCCGGACAGCGTATTGCGTGCCGGCAGCGGCACTTCGTCGATCAGCAAGGTGCGGTGGCCGGCATGGCGCAGCGCGTGCGCGGTGCCCAAGCCCAGAAATACCGTGGCATCTGGTGTCAGTGCGCTGGCCAGGCACCAGATGCGCGCTAGGCCGTCGCCAAAGATGGCACGCAGCCCAACGGCCTGATCACTGCGGGGAGCGGTGGCATTCTGTGACATCAGGCGGTTTTCTGAATCCAGTCGGACAGGTTGTCGCTCATCATCGCCGGCACCTGCTGTTCGGTCACATCGTTGAATTTATCGTGTGTGAGCGGCTTCACGGCGCGATGCACCACATACTTGATATTGGCCGGGAACAGGTCTTCCGGCACGCGCTGGCCATTCGCGAGGAACAGCAACGGCAGGTTGTGGCGGATCAGGCAATCGACCGCTGGGGCCAGATGCACGGTTTCGTCGGTCTTGGTGATTACCGCCGCCAGCAGCGGCATATCCTTGAGCGCGCGTGAGTGAGCCTTGATCACATCCTCCTGAGTCTGCAGTGAGGTTGTGGAGCTGAGCACGAGGATGCGTTTGACCGAGTGGCAGCCATCGCGGATCAGTTGGGACTGTTCGATCATCAGCGTGTCGCGCTGGCTGACGCCGGCGGTATCGAGCAGCAGGATCTTGCGGTTCGCCAGTTCTGATAGTTTGCCCGCCATGTCTTCGCTGTCGCGCAGGGAAATGACGGGCAGACCGAGGATCTTCGCAAACACCCGTAACTGTTCCTGTGCGCCGATCCGGTAGGTGTCGGTGGTCAGCAGGGCAACTTCATTGCGGCCGTAGCGCAGCACGCAGCGTGCGGCCACCTTGGCCACCGTCGTGGTCTTGCCTACGCCGGTTGGGCCGATGAAGGCAAATACGCCGCCTTCGTCAAACAGGCCGAACGGATCGATCGAGTGCATGTGCGATTCCAGGTATTCCTGGATCTGTCCGATCATCACGTCCGGATCTTCATGGTCCTCCGTTTCCTCAAGCAGTGAGGAGCAAAGTTGCGGCGAAAAGCCGGCGCTCAGCAGTCGGCGCGTGACCAGCGCGCGCGCCGGGCTGTATTGCTGCATCTGTCCCCAGTAATTGCCCGCGAGGTGGGATTGCAGCAGCGTCTTCACTTCGGCCACTTCGGCCATCAGCTTGTCGACGGACTGTGATCCCCCATTGCGTCGTTGTGAGCGCTGACTGTCGAAGCCGCCGCTGGCACCGCCCGCCGAGTCGTCCGAACTGGTGGGCGCGGCCGCGAAGGTCGAGCGCGCGACTTCGGGTTCGAATACCGGACTGCCATCCGGGTTGCGTATCGGCCGTCGGCCTACGTCCGCAATGATCAATTCATGCTTTGCGGCGCGCGCACGCGCCAGATCAGCGCCGGTGCCTTGGCTCACGCCAGCGGCGCCGTATGCGGATGCCCCGGTCGCTGCCGCCATCGTCGGCGGAGGCATGACCGGATCGAGCCGTCGTCGGCGTTCGGCGGAGCCCGATGACGAGAGCATGCCCAGCGCGTCTGGTTCGATGGCGATGATCTCCACGCCTTCCGGCACGGGACGGTTGGACAACACCACCGCCTCAGGTCCAATCTCCGTCTTGATCAGCTTCAGTGCCTCAGCCGCGGTTGCAGCGACAAAGCGTCTCGGTCCCATGATATTTCATCCCTTATCCGCCGGCCCGCGCACACAGCACGCGCTGGAATTTCAGATTGGCGTTGGTCGGCAATTCTGCCAGGCTCAGTACTACCGCCTGCGGCCTGACACGCCGCGCGATGCGCGACAGCGTCAGGCGCGAGCGGTTTGACGTGACGATAACAGGTGGCAGACCTAATGTTTCCAATTCGTCGACCACTGCCGCCGCATCCTCGGCAAAAAGCCGGATCAGTGAAGGCTCGATCGCTCCCTCCGGTGCCAGAGGTGCATTGCCGACAGCCTGATCGATGAGGCGCTCAAAGTCGGGGTGTATTCCCGCGACCCGGTGTTCGGTCGTATCTCCGAACACTTCCTGGGTGATCGTGCGGCGCATCGCAAATCGAACCTGCGCCAGCACTTCGACAGCGTCGGTGATCTTGCCGCCCGCGGCGTTGACGGCGTCGCTCGCCACTTCGAGGACGGTGCGCAGATCCTTGACCGGCAAGCCTTCCTCTAGCAGCAGCTGGAGCAGGCGCTGCAGTTGGGCGGCCTGCAGGATCTTGGGTACGGTATCGTCGACAAGCTTTGGATAACGTTGTTTGAAATGATCGAGCAGATCCTGCGTTTCCTGACGGCCCAGCAGTTCGTGCGCATGCATGCGCACCAGAAAATCGAGATGAGTGGTTAACACGACGGCTGGTTCGACCACTGTGTAGCCCTTGCGGATTGCTTCGTCGCGGCTTTGCTTGCTGATCCAGATCGCCGGCATGCCATAGGTCGGATCGACGACGCGCAGACCTTCAACCGGTTCTGGCTGCCCCCCCGGCTGGATCGCCAGCAGGCGGTCCGGGATCACTTGGCCGCGACCGATTTCTGCTCCGAACAGCAGGAAGCGATAGCTTTCTGCCGGCAGTTGCAGGTTGTCGCGGATGTGCACCGAGGGGATCAGGAAGCCGACTTCGCCAACGAATTTCTTGCGGATCGCACGGACTCGTTTAATCAGATCGCTTTCATCACCCTTGTCTACTAGCGGAATGAGGCGGTAGGGCAACTCAAGGCATAGCGGCTCGATGACCGGGACGTCCTTCCAGTCGAGTTCTTCGATGCCAGCAGGCTTGGCGGCCGCGGCTGCCGCAGCGGCCGCCGCGGTTTTCGTGCGTTGCCCAACGGCCCAGCCGAGGCCCCCGAAAATCCCCGCGAAGGTCAGGAATGCGAGGTGCGGCATGCCTGGCACGATGCCCAGCAGCCCCAGGATCCCGGCCGCCAGATAGAGTGAATGACTGTTCGCTGCAAATTGCTGGCCGAGCTGCGAGGAGAAGTCATCTTCAGTCGCGACCCGGGTCACAAGAATACCGGCGGCGGTGGAGATCACCAAAGCTGGAACTTGCGCAACCAAGCCGTCGCCAATGGCCAGCGGCAGAAATGCCTGCGTGGCGTCACCAAAGCCCATATTGTGCTGCATCATGCCGACGATGACACCGCCGATGATGTTGATCAGCAGGATCAACACGCCGGCGATTGCATCGCCGCGGACAAATTTCGAAGCGCCGTCCATTGATCCGTAGAAATCCGCCTCCTGGCTGACTTCTGCGCGCCGCCGCCGCGCATCATCCTCGCGGATGATGCCGGCGTTGAGGTCGGCATCGATCGCCATCTGCTTGCCGGGCATCGCGTCCAGTGCGAAACGTGCCGCAACTTCGGCAACGCGGCCCGCGCCCTTGGTGATGACCATGAAATTGATGACGGTGATGATGATGAACACCACGATACCAACGGCAAAATTGCCGCCGATCAGGAATTTGGCAAATGACTCTATCACCTTGCCCGCGGCGTCAGCGCCTTCATGGCCGTTCAGCAGCACGATTCGCGTCGAGGCAACGTTCAGCGACAGGCGCAGCAGTGTGGTCAACAGCAGCACCGTCGGAAATGCAATGAAATCCTTGAAGCTTTTGATGTTCAGTGCCGCCAGCAGCACCAGGATGGAAGCGCCGATATTGAACGTAAACAGCGCATCCAGTGCCAGTGCCGGGAGCGGCAGCAGCATCATCGCGAGCACCATCAGCACGAGCAGCGGCGTTAGCGTCTGCGCGATGGGCACGTTGAGGCGAAGGTTGCGAGGGAGCGACAGCTTCATTCGCTTGTTTTGAAAGTTAGCGGCCAAAGAACCACTATTGTTGATGATATCGGTTAAGTTTTTTAAAAGAACCTACCAATTAGTGTTAGGCATTGCTTACACGCCTATGATTTTTCGCACAATTTCGTTTTTATAGCAATGAAAATGATTAATTTAGAGCTGTTGTGCAAGTTTTGATACGATCGATGGATTGATTCGTCATGAGCCAAGCCTATGATGGCGGTTAACATGGTCGCGTGACGTCTCGGAGGCTGTTCCGGTGCGTGGGTCTGCCGAAGTCGCCGGCATGACAAAAAGGCGCCGGTCGTCTGGTCGCAGCGAGCCGTATTGAATGATTCGCCGGAGAGCAAACCGTGGGAAAACACAGTCCTGTCGTTGAAGTCCCGCAGTACATGGAGCAGTTCTCCTGTATCGGTCCGGCCTGCGAGGAGACCTGCTGCAAACGCTGGACTGTGACCATCGACAAGGCGACCTGGAAAAAATACAAGACCATTACGATTGAGCCGATCGCGTCGATCATGGAGAATCATCTTGAACTGGTCAGCAATGGCCGGAGTGATCAGCACGCTCTGTTTCGCATGACAAGCAACGGCGATTGCCCGTTTCTCGATCCTCAGAAGCTGTGCCGGATTCAGGGGCAACTTGGTGAGTCTTATCTCTCGGATACCTGCAATTTCTATCCGCGGATGTTCCAGAAGCGCAGCGATGGCATTCATATGTACGCAACGCTTAGCTGTCCGGAAGCTGCACGTCTTGCAATTCTTGCGCCGAATGGGATGGACGCAGCACAGAAATGTCTCGACACCATTCCGAACGAGTCGATGTTGCCGATTCTGCATGAATGGCACAAACGCCCAGCATCTGCGGCATTGGGCGCTGAAGATGCTGAACTGCTTCATCGCCTGGCGGTTTCCTTGGTCAGGTTACCGGCGGTTTCATGCGCCACAGGCTTGAGTCTGGTGTTGTTGATGGTGCGACGCATCAGTCAGATATCGAGCCAAAAGACAGGCGGTATCCGCCGGGAAGACGTTTTCGGGGCGCTTGAAGATTTCACCCGGGTTCCGGTGCTGGAGGACATGATCCGGCAGATCGACGCACTGCAGACGTCGAAGACTTTTCAGGTCAGCTTGCTGGAAAAGATCATCGAAAGCATTGATGCCTTGTCTCTGAGCCCGACCTTGCGGGGTGTATTCAACGAGGTCAAGGACAACCTGCGGATTGAAGACGGAGATCTTAAAAAATCGGAAGCCGTTTTTCTTGAGGCCGAAACGGCCTGGCTTTTGCCGCTTGAAGCGCAAAAGCCTTATCTGCTGAAAAATTATGTGCTGAATGATCTGGAGCGTAATGCCTTCGGTTTTTACTCCTACTCAGCGGAAGAACTCGAAAAGCGCTTTCTCTCGCTGGTGATCCGCTACGGACTCGTGCGCTTTCTTCTGGTCGGGCTTGCGGCGGGCCGCCGCGAGGCGTTTGGCGAGAACGAGGTGCCGGTGGTCGTGCAGGCGTTTGCGCGCAATGTTGAGCACAACGGCAAGCTGATGCCGCAGTTGCTCGAAATCCTCGCGGAAAAAGGAATCGCCAGTCTGGCCACGGCGATGCTGTTACTGAAATGAGTGTTTGCGCTCGGCGGGCCGGCGTGACTTCAGGCGATGCCGCCGTTCCGGCCCTGCGCCAGCTGGTCCAGCAGCGCCAGATTGTGCGCAGCCAGATGCGAGCCGGTTCCTTGCAGCGAATCGTGCAGGTCGGGCCGGTCGCCGAGTTCGAGGCAGCGCAGATAGGCATTGCGCGCAATCGGCAGAAAATCGGTGAATGCCCGGGACGGATCACGGTACGCCATTTCCATCATCAGGTCGCCCAGCGCGAAATGTAGATCCGGCGACTGCTCCCAATGCGCCATTTCACTGACATATAGTTCGAAAGCGGCGGTCGTTTTTCCGACATCCTTTTGTGTCTGGATCAGGCGGATCACCAGGCCGTGGCGGAAGGGGGCTGTGGGCATGCTGAGTTGATAACACCTGAGCAGTGGCGGCAGTGCATCAGTCGGGCGGCCAGCCGTCTGGTATTCGCGGCCCAGCTGGAACAGCAGATAGGCATCGTCTGGCTGGCGGTCGAGCGCCTGCTGCAGCAGCGTGAGATTCCGGCCGGCCTTCGAGGCGCGTTGCGCCGCCAGATAGCCGTCGTGTCCGAGGCGCAGGGGGAGTTCGCGCTGTCTCAAGGCCGTCGCCGGTTGTTCGTGGATGGCCCCGGTGTAGCGAACGCCGGCGGGCAATACCCGCGGCAGCCATACATGCGACTGCGCGCTCAGTCCTTGCGCCGATTCGAGCTGATTGGTCAGGTGCACGAGTCCGACGAATGGCGGCGTTGCCTCCAGGGTGGCGCGCAGTGCGGCAGCATCGGCTTCGGCGATCCATTCGTCCGCATCCAGAATCAGGTTCCAGTCACAGTCCGAATGGTCGAGCGCGGCATTACGCGCGGCCGAAAAATCGTTGCACCACACAAAGTGGTGAACCAAAGCCCCATGTGTTGCCGCGATTTCGGCGGTGTTGTCCGTGGAGCCGGTGTCGACCACGATCATCTTGTCGACCACGGAAAGCGCACTGGCGAGGCACCGCGCAAGGCAGCGGGACTCATTGCGCACGATCATCACCAAGGCAAGGGATTTCATTGCTGGAAGCGCCGCAAGATGGAGAACATAGACAACAGGAAGGCCGACAGCAAAATTGGCCTAAACGATTTCAGCATATTTGCCGTTATTCAGAGCAAGGGCTGCTACAACATACAAGGCGGTCCGTTCCACTGAACTCAGGAGAGCATCATGGCAAGCGTCATTAATACCAATGTAGCATCCCTTGTTGCACAACGTAACCTGTCGGGTGCCCAGTCAGCGATGACCACTTCGGTCGAGCGTCTGTCATCCGGTCTGCGTATCAACCGTGCCAAGGACGATGCCGCCGGTCTCGGCATTTCGGAAAAGTTGCAGTCGCAGGTCAAGACATTGAACATGTCGGTGCGCAACGCCAATGACGCGATTTCGATCGTGCAGACGGCTGAAGGTGGCTTGTCCGAGATTGCCACGATGATGCAGCGCATGAAGGAACTGGCAACGCAGGGTTACAACGCCTCGCTGAACACTGACCAGCGCAATTCCGTCGGTCAGGAACTGAAGCAACTGCAGGGCGAGATCGATTCGACGGTTGATCGCACGACGTTTAACGGTATCAAGCTGCTTGATGGCTCGGCCGGCAAACTTGAATTTCAGACCGGCTCGGATGAAACCAAGGACATCACGACCATTGACCTGACGAATACCAAGGCAAAGGTTGCTGATCTGAAGATCGACACGGATCTGAGCTCAGGTAAGGCGGTTGCTGATTTTGCGACACTGAACACGAAGATCGAGGCGGCCATTACCAGCGTCTCGACTTTCCGCGGCGACCTGGGCTCGCAGCAGAATCGTTTGGATCACACGATTCGCAACCTGCAGACCAATGCGGAGAACATCTCGGCATCGCGCAGTCGGATCGTTGATACGGATTACGCATCGGAAACCGCGACGATGACGCGTAACCAGATTCAGCAGCAGGCAGCGTCGGCCATGCTGTCGCAGGCCAACCAGATGCCGAACGTGGTGCTGTCACTGCTCAAGTAATTGAGCGCATCGTCTGAGTAATCAACCGGGGGGGCGGGCTTCCGCCCCCCGGCACATCCAGAAAAGGTGGTGTCATGAACCCCATCACTGCTACTCAAGGCTCCCAAGGCAGCGTGGTCCAGAGCGCGGGCACGCTGCCCGAACGCTTTTCCGCGCAACCCGTGCATACGGCTGAGGCGGTGGCTCCTGCTGCCCCGGCCACGGAAGCTCAGCGCTCAAAAAACAATGTTGAGGGACGCGCATCCCCGGCCCGCGAGGCCGTCTACAAGGCGGCGAAAGAGATTGAGTCCTTCGTCAAGGACACGGGGCGTGCGTTGAATTTTGCGGTCGATGAATCGACGGGCTATTCGGTGGTGAGGGTGACCGATCCCTCAACCAATGAAGTGATCCGGCAGATTCCCGGCGATGAAATCCTGAAGATCGCGCGTACGCTTGATTATCTGCAGAACGTGCTGGTCAGCCAGAAGGCGTGAAGACCAGCTACACTGACTATTGACGTGTTAGTCGAGGAGGAGGCGCTGTGGCTACCAGTTCGATAGGTTCAGGCAGCATGCTGGATGTGGGCAGCATCGTGTCTGGCCTGATGCAGATCGAGCGTCAGCCGCTGGAAAAGTTGACGGGGAGGGTCACTGACCAGATCACGCGTATTTCGGCGCTCGGCAGTCTGAAGTCGAGAGTGTCCAGCCTCGAGTCCGCAATGTCGGTGTTTCTCGACAAGACGCAGTTCTCAGCGAAGAGCGCGACCGTCGCTGATCCTGCGGCGGTATCTGTCGAGGTCAAGGAAGCGGCGAAGTCCGCTGATATTTCCATTCAGGTGGTGTCCTCGGCCAAAGCCATGCGCTTGGCGGCCAGCGGCTTCGGTAGCGAGAACGAGGTGGTCGGCAGTGGCACGCTGAAGTTCTCGGCAGGGCGCTACGCGACATCCGGCGATCCAGCGACCACCAGCTTCACCGCGACGGGCGGTGCCGCGCCGTTCGCGCTGGAGGTCCCGGCGGGAACCACCCTGAGCGGCCTGCGTGATCTGATCAATAATTCCGCAGCCCCTGTACAGGCCAATCTCGTGCAGACTGGAAGCGGCGGTTGGAGCCTCGTGCTCAACGGCCGGCAGACAGGGGCTGATCAAGCCGTGCAGGTCGAAGTAGATAATCCGGCTGGTGGCGCTGGTGTTGGCCTTACCGCGCTTGCTTACAGCGAAGCCAGTGGTGTGAATAGCAGCGCACAGCGAATCCAGAATGCGCAGAACGCGGTCGTTCACGTGGACGGCTTGCGGATTGAACGCAGCAGCAACACGATCGATGACGTGGTGCCGGGCGTGGTGTTTACGCTGCGCAAATCAGTCAGCCATGACAGCGTGGCCGATGCGCCGATGAATACGGTGTCGATTTCGGCAAAGCAGGCCGACGTACAGGCGATGGCCGAAAAGTTCATTTCGTCGTATAACGATATTCAGACAACGTTCAAATCATTGGCAAAATCTGGACGGGATGGCGGTGTGCGCGGGATGCTGAACGGTGACCAGGTCCTCGTGTCGATGATGACGCGTATCGCTGGCATGATGTCCGGGGGCATCTCGGCGCCGGTGCTCGGCGCAGACGGTAGCCCGACCGGCAGCCAGTCCACGATCCGTTTTTATGAATTGGGCATTGAGATCCAGCGTGATGGCACGTTAAAGCTCAACAAGACTTCGTTGAACGATTCGCTGGACAAAGGCTTGCGTGAGCGGTTGGCGGCGGGTGGTGCGAGCGGGGAAATGGCCGACTATCTGAAAACCACGACCGCAAGCAGCGGCCTGTTTTCTGAGAGGCAGAAGTCGCTGCAGACCTACCAGCGTCAGTTGCAGGACCAGGTTTTCAAGATGGAAAATCGGCTGGCTGATGTACAAGTACGTTATACCAAACAGTATTCAAGTCTGGATGCATTGCTGTCCCGCTTGAATCAGGTAAATGGTTCCCTGAAGTCCGCGCTTGATGGGCTGAAGGCGACGTCAAAAGACTCTTGAACTGGAGAAATCCATGAACATGCGGGCACTGCGCTCCTACCAGGCGGTCCAAGCGGAAACTTCTGTGGCCGCGGCTTCGCCTGTTGATCTGGTCCGAATGGTTTACGATCGGGTGCTTGACCATCTGCGGCTTGCCGAAGATGTGTTGAGTCAAGGCCAAGACTGCGGGGAAAGTATCTCTCGCGCTTCCGATCTGATCACTCAGGGACTGGTTGCCAGCCTCGATGCAGAACGCGGTGGCGAGATTGCACAAAATCTCGGCGCGCTTTACACCTGGAGCCTGCAGCATTTGCTGACCGCGCGGTTGCGCCGCGAACCTGCGATGATTCGTGAAGTGATCGCGGTGCTTGAGCCGCTGCGTGACGCCTGGGCCTCCATCAGCGGCAAGGAACTGGAGGCCGCCTGATCGGGGGCCGACCCTAAACGGGTTCGGCATGTGGTGCCTGAACCTGGGGCTTGCGTGTTGGCCTGCGGGGAGGCGCCCTGTGTTTGTCGCTTAACCCGGATGCCATGCTGCAGATTCCACCAACCCTTCCTGAAGTTCAGTCGGTCCGGCGCAACGAACTGGTAGCGCGGCCCATTGCCGCGCCCGTCGCCACGGACGCGGCGGCATCAGCGGTGGCAAGTGCGACGGGGGCTGTCGCCAAAGCGACCATTCCCGTGATTCAACCGGGAGACAGTAACAGAACCCGCGAAGCGTTACAGCGCACGCCACTCCCAGAAGTTTCAGTCGAGGTTGCAGAAGGTGATGCCGATCCGGCGCTTAGCCAATGGTTGCGACAGACCGGTGGGGTCGCGCCCGGCGGCTTGCCGGAGCGCATGGCACGGCTGCTCGCGCAACTCGCAACCGCTGCTGCTCAGGGGCAGCCGGGGCAAGCGGCAGCGTGGCCTACGGCCAAGCCATCAATCACTGACATGCAACAGGCAAGCCCACAGAGCACGGCTGCGGCCCGTAACTTCGCGCGAACGCCGCCGGGGCAGGCAGCACCACTGGGGCCGGCTGGCGCACCGCCCACATTCGCACAGTCAACGAATCGGACGTCTTCCGCAACTTCGCGTGAACCCGCTGGTAACTCGCCAGCACTCGGCGATACGCCGCGTCAGGCATTGGCGGCATTGCGTCAGCAACTCGCGGAATCACCGCTGTTCGATTTGCATCGCTTGCGCGATCTATTGATGCCGGCCCTGCGCCAGGCCTCCCCCCAATCCCAGGTTCAGACGCCAGCGACGGCGCAGCCACTGCCATCGCACGCCTCACCCGCGCAGCCAGGGGCTGCTGGTCCGGCTGTGCCGCAAGGCGTGGCCCCGCAGCAAGCCGCCACCGCGGACCAGGCGACGTCATCGATGTCTTCCCAGCAACCGCCGTCGTCGGCCCCAAGGCCGAGCGCGGCCGCCCAGCATATGGCTGCGGTAGCGGCTTTGTTGCCTCAAAGCGAACCGGACGGGACTGGCATAGGCGATCTGCGGGCGATGGCGGGGACGGTACCGAAAGCGGAGGAAGCCCGGGGCGGTTTGGCCAAGTCTGGCGAGCAGGCGCCAGCGTCGCCTATGCCCTTAAGCCCGACATTACAGCAAGTCGCGCAAACCCAAGGGCAGGTGGCGGCGTCTGCAAAGCCAGGTGTCGCTGCTGCGGAGGTCGCTGGCAAGAGCGGCGTCATTGCCAGTACTGCGGCAGGGCCGTCTGAAGCGGCACAGGCTCGCGCGGAGGACGAAACTGGAAGCGTTGCGCCGCGGCTTGTCGTTGATGGACCGCGCCTTGATTCGGCGACCATGCGGCAAGCATTGCAGGTGCTCATGCAGGGCGCTTTACAGTGGCAGGGGGAGCTGACACCTGGCGTGCGCGCGAAGATCTTGCGCGAAGAAGCATGGGATCGCGATCCCGATGTTCCCGGTCAGGTCGCCAAGGGTGCTCAGATTTCCGTCGAACTGGAATTGCCGAACATGGGCAAGCTCAGGATCGCCGGCTTGCAGATCCAGGATTCGGTCAGGTTGCGCATCATGCCCGTCGTGCAGTCGCGCGAAACCTTTGCTGCGGCGCTCGATGACTTGCGTAGCCACCTTGATGTTGCCGGCATGCCGGCCGCCCAAGTTGTGCTTGATGCGGGGGCCACCCCATGAGTCAGCCACCGAAGGCGCGGGCCGTTGCGCTGCGTTACGAACACAACGCCAGCGCCCCACGTATCGTCGCTCAAGGCACCGGGCAGGTTGCCGAGGCGTTGCTGACGCGCGCGCAGGCGGCGGGTGTGCCAGTGCGGGCTGAACCCGAACTTGTTGAATTGCTGCTTCAGCTTGATCTGAATACGCTGATTCCGCCGACGCTCTATGCTGCGGTGGCTGAAGTGCTGGCGTGGGCGTATCGTGTTGAAGGGCGCCAGATCGGCGGGGATGGCATGCCAGACACACGAGAACCGGGCCGTAGCAATTGACGGTGATGCTGCCGTGAATCCGGTGGAGGGAAAATCAGCGGTGATGGTGCGGGTGAAGGCTGCGCTGTGGGCTTAGGTCTGGGCCCGACGATGTGGCCGAATTGGAGGCGGCAGGCAATGCCCCCTCGCGCGGCCCGCGCTTTGCGGTCGCGCGTCCGATTTCAGACCTGCAGATTGGTCACGTCACGATAGGCATCGACCATGCGATTCCGCACGGCGATCATGCCCTGGAAGGCGATGTTTGCCTTCTGCAGTGACATCATCACCTCTTCAAGCGACATCTGTTGTTCGCCAGTCTGGAAGGCCTGAACCTTCGCCTGAGCGGTGTTCTGGGCCGCGTTGACCTCGCGCACCGCATCGCGCAACACGCTGCTGAAATCTACGCTGGCCGGGCCGCCTTCAGCCCCTTGGGCGAGCGGACTCACGAGCCCCGGCGCCTCGCCCGCAGCCACGCGCGCCATCGTCTGCATTCGGCTTAACGCGTCGTCTATGCCCTTCACGCTCATGTCCTGCTCCTGATCACGGTGCCTGTTCAGCAGATCGGGCGCAGCCAGAAGGCGCGTCCTAGATCTGGAAACCTTGTTCGCGGTATGCCTTGATTTTGTATCGCAGCGTCCGCTCGGAAATACCCAATGCCTCAATCGCCCTCTTGCGACTGCCGCCCACTGAGGCCAGCACTCGCAGGATGTGCTCACGTTCCAGTGCTGAAATGTCAGCGGTAGCGGCAGAATTTGCCGGGTAACCGGTGATATTTGCCGTAGGGTGGCGGGCGATTTCGGTATTTATTGCCGAATTTCCTGTTTCGGTTGAGTGAAATGCAATATTCGGGCCAGTTCTCTCGGCAGGAGCTTGGGAAGCGACGATCAGTTCGAGATGCGATGGTTCGATGACATCGCCATCACATAGCAACAGCGCGCGCTGGATTGCATTCTCGAGCTCGCGCACATTGCCTGGCCAGCGATGGCTCTGCAGTGCCGCTTCCGCCGCCAGTGACAGGCGCACACCTTCGCGCCCCATGGTTTTGCCGTAGCGTGAGATGAAGGTGTTGGCCAGCGCCGGAATGTCCTCAGACCGTTCCCGCAGCGGCGGGATGCGGATCGGGAATACCGCGAGCCTGAAATACAGATCCTCGCGAAATCTGCCGGCACGCACTTGCTCAAGAAGGTCTCGGTTCGTCGCCGCAATCAGGCGGACGTCGGTTTCGATGCTGCGTGTTGCCCCGAGCCGCTCCACGGTCCGGTCCTGCAGGACGCGCAGTAGCTTGGCCTGAAGCTCAAAGGGCATCTCGCCAATCTCATCAAGAAACAACGTGCCGCCATCAGCCTGCTCAAATTTCCCGGGTTGTTGCCGTGTGGCCCCGGTGAATGAGCCTTTTTCGTGACCAAATAGCGTTGCTTCAAGCAGGGTTTCAGGGATTGCCGCGCAGTTGATGGCGATGAATGGGCGGTTCGCGCGCTGTGACATCTGGTGCAGGTAACGCGCCAGCACGTCCTTGCCGACGCCCGATTCTCCCGTCAGCAGGACGGTGGCGTCGGTGCCCGCGACCCGGTCACAGCGGGCCAGCACGGCCAGTGTGGTGGGCGAGGCTGCAACCACCTGTCCCGTCACGGCGGCTTCGCCGCTGCGCCGCCGGTGGCGTGCAATCACCTCCAGCAGATGTTCCGGCATGAAGGGCTTGATCAGGAAATCGCGAGCGCCCGACTTGAGCGCTCTGACCGCGATATGCGCGTCAGCAAACGCCGTCATCAGGACCACCGGTAAGTCCGGCGCGCGTTCCCGAGCGATGTCGAGCAGTTCGAGGCCGCTCATGCCTGGTAGCCGGCAGTCGGAAACCAGCAATGCGTGGCCTCCTGGCGCCAGCTTGGCGGCCGCCGCCTCGGCACTGGTACATAGCTCATGGTCGATCTGGTTCAGGCGCAGGGTGATCGATAACGCTTCTCCGAGCGCCGGATCATCTTCGACCAGCAGGACCGGGTCACGAAATGCAGGGTTCAAAGCATGCTCAGGCAAGGTAGGGTCAGCAGGAAGCTCGCACCGCCGCCGGGCCGGTTCTCCGCGCGGATTTCGCCGCGATGCGCTTCGATTGCATTACGTGCGATCGACAGGCCGAGTCCGGTGCCGGTTGCGCGGCTCGTTGCAAAAGGTTCGAACAGCCGCTCCATCATCGCCGGCTCGATGCCGGGGCCGTAGTCTTCGACGCTGATGACGACGCGCTGGCTGTCAACACGGCTGCGCAGATGGATGGTCTGCCCTGACGACGAGACTTCGAGGGCATTTTCCAGCAGAGCTACCAGCGCGCCACTGACTTGCTCCCGATTGACCGTCAGTACGCTGTCGCTGGCTTCGGCGGCGAGGTCGAGTGTCACATTGCGCTGCGCGCACAGGGGCCGCACGGCTTCTACCGCGTCGTTGATGATTGCACCAATGCCGACCACAGCTTGCTGTTTCGGGCGTTCTCGCACGAAGGTCAGCATCGTGCTCGCCATGCGTTCGAGCGCGACCAATTGATCGCGCAGACGCTCAGCGAACAGCGGTCGATCCTGTTCGCCGAGAGCGCTATTACATAGGTGGGACGCGTAGAGCAGTGCGGTGGCCAGCGGCGTACGCAACTGGTGTGCCATCTCCGCGGCCATGCGGCCCATCGCCATCAGTTTGGTCTCGCGTTCATGGCGCTCACGCGCTTGTACGGTCTCGGTGATGTCGACAAGCTGAAGAATGCTGCGCTCGCCAGCTTCGGCGGCACGTAACTTGAACACTCGGCGTTGGGAGCCGCTGCCGGTCTCGAAGTCGTCGCTGTCGCCGATGCGAGTCCAGTCATCTGGAATGCGCCAGGCGTGATGCGCGCGCAGCGCCGGAATCATCTGTCCCGCTGCCGGGTTGAATTCGACCACGGCGCCGAACTCGATAACGATGACGCCGGCTGGAAGCGCTTCGAGCAGCGCACGCATGCGTTCGGCGAGTCCGGTTTTTTCGGAGATTTCGTTGCGTAGCCGCTCATTGGCGACCGTCAGGTCGGCGCTCAGGCGCTCGACTTGATCAAGCAGGCGCCGCTGCTGTTCCTCAAGGGCGGCCGAAGCTTCCAGAAACAACTGGAAGGCGCCGCGGAGGTTGTCTTCGGTTGCGCTTGGCGTGGAAAGGGAGGCCATCAGGGCGGGTAGCGCAAAGTCGCCAACGAGGGCTTGGCGTTCTTCTTGCATGCCGTATCAGTATGGCTCGACTATCAAGATCGGAGTGGAGTCGGTCAATTGGACCAAAGTACCGGCGCGATAAAAGGCCGGCCCGCCATGCGCCGCTTGAGCGGGCGTCATGTGAACGGGCTGCGCCGTGTTGCTGTCAGGCGGTTTCCGGCGCGCCTTCATCCGAGTGGACCCCGAGGCGTTTGGCGACCAGCACGGCTTGCGTGCGGTTGACAACGCCGAGTTCCCGGAAGATCGCAGAAATGTGCGCTTTCGTGGTTTGCTCGGTGATGTCGAGCTGGGAAGAGATCACCTTGTTTGCATAACCCTTGCAGATCAGCGACAGCACTTCAAGCTGGCGTGCGGTGAGGTTGATCTGTGGCAGGTTGCGTGGGTTCTGTGGGCCATTGACGCCGATGTATTCACGGGCGCTCAGCTTGCCCTGGATCGCGCGGCCGACCAGATCGACGAGAAAGTCGGGCGGCGCGGATTTCGATGCGAATGCGCGAACCCCTGCGCAGAACGCAGCACCGACCTGAACGGGATCGTCCGCAGCGGAGATCGCGATGACGTGCGCTTCCGGATGCGCATCAATGATCGAGTGCACGGCCTTGATGCCGGCGCTATCGGGCAGTGTGAGATCAAGCAGCACAAGAGCTGGTGCCGGCTGCGCATCGAGGCGCGCGAGCGCGGTGCGCATCGAGTCGGCAGTGCCAACTTCAATGTCTGACAACACGCGAGTCAGCAGCGAACGAATCGCGATCAGGAACAGAGGGTGGTCTTCAACGATCAGCACGGAGCGCACAGCACCAGTTGCCCGGTGGGGCGTGCCGAACAGCCCGGTGCGCTGAGTCTGACCATAAGTGTTGGCTGGCGCCGGAGCCTCCACAGAAGTGGAAACCGGTGCATCGAGTACGACAGGATTTTTTTCCATTTTTTGCATCCCAAAGAGGTGCTCTGGCCCTCGTGCGTCTCACGTTAGCTGCTCCGGCCCTGAAAGGCAAGGACGCAGCCCATAGCCAGCTATTGCTTATTAAGTCATATCCGTAACGCCAATTCTTTCGTTTTTGCTTTCCATGTATTTAAACAACTTGATAAACACGGTTTGCTAGATCACGTTGAACATTGTTTTTACGAGTAATTCGCTAGACATGTTGATTAGTGTAGATAACGAAAAACTTGTGTTACGTCAAAAGTCTACTATACAAAATGATATTTGTAACTAAGATGTTCATTGTGATATTAATTCACGCTAAAGTGACAAATTCGAAATTTTAAAGAATTGTTGTACGTCTGCGCAATGCCGCGCACATGTGACGCCAAAATTCTTTCCAAGGATCAAGATGAACGCAGCGAACCGCCGCCGCTGGACTGTGCAGGACAAATTGATGTTGGTGCGCCAGACGCTGCAGCCTGGGTACACGGTGTCGTCGGTGGCCCGTGAACATGGGGTCAATCCGAGTCAACTGTTTCAATGGAAGCGTCAGCATCAAGAGGGCTTACTGCTCGAGCTCGTCAGCGATCAGCCGGTGGTTCCGGCCTCGGAGCTTGCGGCGGCGAACCGGCGGATTCGTGAGCTGGAGCGCATGCTGGGCAAGAAGACGCTGGAAAATGAAATGCTTAAGGAGGCTGTGCAGGCATCGCAGGCCCATCGCAGATCGTTTTCCCAGGTCGATGGCGCCTGAAATCGGGGCCGGGCTTTGGCACCGTGCGGTGCTAGGAAAGGTCTGCAAAACCCCAGCCCACGAGGACCGAGCTTGTCTAAACCGTTGATTTAATTAACACGACCCTTCGACAAGTTCAGGGTGAACGGGGTATTGCAGAGGCTCCCTAGCCTTGGAATCCAGGAATTAATGAGAGAACACTCAATTGAACCAGACGGCAGATCCCCAACTGATCGCTGCGGCCGATAACAACGCCACGGTGCTGAACGTCGGTGGCGGCGAACAGGCTGGAACTGGTCAGAGCGCCGCGGCCAGCGGCCCCATGGCCTTGATGCGTAACAGACTGGCAGCGCTGTCATTGCAACAGCGACTTATCCTGGCCTTTTCCCTGATGGCCGTAATTGTGACCGTGATTGTCGTCGCTACGTCCGGGCGCAAGACTGATGACTGGCGCGTGCTGTTTTCCAATATCAATGAGCGAGACGGTGCGGCGATTGTGGCTGCGCTGCAGCAGATGAACGTCCCATATAAATTTACCGAGGGCGGTGCGGCACTGATGGTGCCGGGTCCCACGGTGCATGAAACGCGCCTGCGGCTGGCCGGGCAGGGGCTGCCCAAGTCGGGAACGATTGGTTTTGAACTGCTTGAGAACCAGAAGCTCGGCACCAGCCAGTTCGTCGAGCAGATCAACTACCAGCGCGGCCTTGAAGGCGAGCTCGCGCGCAGCATCATGGCGCTGTCGCAGGTCAAGGAGGCGAGGGTTCATCTCGCGGTGCCAAAGCAGTCGGCATTCGTGCGCGAGCAACAACGGCCGAGTGCCTCGGTTGTGCTGAGCATGTATCCGGGCCGTTTTCTAGACGAGCAGCAGGTGATTGCGATCACGCATCTGGTGGGTTCGTCGGTCCCGCAACTGGGGCCGCAGAATGTCACGGTGCTTGATGCCGAAGGCAATATGCTCGCGCCGAATCCGCAGCGTAATTCGACTACCGGACTCGATTCCGCTCAACTCAAGTATGTGTCCGAGATCGAAGGTGTGCTGTCCAAGCGCATTGCCACGATTCTTGAGCCGGTGGCTGGGCGGGACAATGTTCGTGCCCAGGTCACGGTCGATGTCGATTTCTCGCAGCAAGAGCGTACCGAGGAGCAGTACAAGCCAAATTCGCCGCCTAATCAGCAGGCCATCCGCAGCCAGCAGAACTTGGAAGCCGCAGGGCCGGTGAGCACGGCCGGAGGCATTCCAGGGGCGCTGACCAATCAGCCGCCGCCGGTGACGGCTGCGCCAATTGACCCGGCGAATCCGCAGGCGGGTGGCGCGAATGCACAGGGTGGGCCGTTGCCGCCGCTGCCGCAGGCGCCACTGACGACCAGCGCACAACGCAAGGAGCAGACCGTCAACTATGAAGTTGACAAGATGATCCAGCACACCAAGGGTGGGCGTGGCATGGTCAAGCGGGTTTCCGCTGCCGTCATCGTCAATTACAAGAACGTGGCTGACAAGGGCGGGAAAGTGTTGCCAAAAGCCTTCACGCCAGACGAGATCCAGCAGATGACGGCGTTGGTGCGAGATGCGATTGGTTTCAGTCAGCCCCGTGGTGACTCGGTCAGTGTGGCCAATATACCGTTCACGGTCGAGGCTCCGGAGGAAGTGCCGTTCCACAAGCAGCCGGGCATCGTCGAGATGTTCAAGGACGTGATGCGCTTCCTGATCATCATCGCTGTGTTCGTGGTGTTGTTCTTCGGTGTCGTCAGACCGATGTTGATCCCGCCACCTTTGCCTGAGGCCGTCGAAGAGCAGAACATGGAAGATGAGTTCGACGAAAAGGTCAAGGCGGAACTGGCCTCCATGTCTCCTCAGGCACGCGAAAAGCGTCGCATCGAGATCGAACTGGAACGCGAGCGCCGGCGCTTGCAGGAAGAAGAAGAGCGCATGCGCCAGGAAGAGGAAAGGCAGCGTCAGGACGAGCTCCGCAAGCGCCAGGAAGAAGAAAAGCAGCGCGAGTACGACGATTTGCTTGAGTACGCGAAAGACTACGTGTTGCGCGAACCGAGGGTTGTGGCCTCGGTGTTTAAGGCATGGATTGCGAGGGATGGTTGATTGATGTGGGCATTCTGGCGCAGGAAGCCGGCGGTGCGGCCGGCACGTAAGCCGTCCCTAAAGGTCGCCGTGGCGAAAACACCGCCGGCAGCGCAAGCTGGCGAAAGGGATGGCGCCGCGCCCGACCCCGTGAAGAACGAAGTCGAACGCTTGCGTGTAACCATGAAGACGCGTCATGAAGCAGCCCTGGCGGTAATCCGCCAGTGGCTGAGTGAAGAAAGTGATCGCACCCTGCATTGAGGTGTGCTGGAGCAGAAATGGCTGATGATTCAGGCGAGAAGGAAGACAAACCGCTGTCGATCGCTGAGGCGATGAAGGAAGGCGTGAAGGCGGCCGTACAGAGCGGCGCCGAAAGTGCGGCCGAACTTGATGGCGCGTCCAAGGCCGCGGTGGTTTTGCTGGCGGTCGGTGCCGAATCGGCGGCTGAGGTGTTGCGGCAGTTGACGCCGTTCGAGGTGCAGCGCTTGTCGTCGAAGATGGCGATGGTGCGTTCGCAGAGTCGCGACTTGGTGCTGGAAGTGCTGCGGGAGTTCCACGACACCACTGTCAATAACGCGCAGGTTGCGTTCGACACGGATTCCTTCATGCAGAACATGCTGCAGAAGGCGCTGGGTCATGAAGGTGCGTCCGATCTGTTGGGCCGGCTTGAATCCGCGATCGACATGTCCGGCATCGACACGCTCAAACGCATGGAGCCAGACGTGCTCTATGAAATCATCAAAAATGAGCACCCGCAGATCATCGCCACGGTCTTTGTGTTTCTGGATGCCGCGCAGGCCTCGTCCGTTGCCAAGCTGTTCCCTGAACAGGAACGCAATGAGATTCTGTTGCGCGTGGCCTTGCTCGAAAAGGTACAGCCGGCTGCTCTCAAGGAACTCAACGAGGTCATGTCGCGCGCTGTCGGTCCGGATGCGGATTTCAAGCGCAGCACGGTGGGTGGCGTGGTGCCGACCGCCGACATCCTCAACCTGCTGTCGGGCGGTGCCGACCAGCAGGCGCTGGGGAGGATCCGCGAACACGATTCGGAATTGGCCGAGCGCATCGTCGAACTCATGTTCACGTTCGAGGACCTCGTCGAGATCGACGATCGCGCCTTGCAGACCCTGCTGCTCGAAGTACCGCAGGATCAGCTGGTCATCGCCCTCAAGGGTGCCAGCCCGCGCCTCAAGGACAAGATCTTCAAGAACATGGCCAAGCGCGCCGCCGAGGGCGTCAGGGAAGACCTGCAGACGCGCGGCCCGGTCAAGGTGCAGGATGTCGAAGAATCGCAGAAGGAAATCATCAAGCTGGCGCGCGGGCTCGAAGCCGATGGCAGGATCATGCTTGAGCGCGGAAAGCAGGCCGACTCCTTCCTCTGATGGTTGCCTGAAACAAGTGAGTTTGCATGGTCAAGATCTGGCAGCCCCCGTCATTTGATCCGCCGCGCCGGTCAGAATTGCCGACGCCCCCACCGTTGCCAACGGTCGAGGAAATCGAGGCGATCCGCAGCGATGCTTATATAGACGCGTTCGCCGAAGGCAAGAGCGAGGGTTATCAGTCGGGTCAAGCCCAGGGTCATGCCGAGGGATTCGCACAGGGGCTTGAGGAGGGCCACGAGCGGGCCTACAACGAGGCGCGTGAGCAGATTGCGCAACTGAATCAGGCATTGCAGATCGTGCTCGAACATTTGCGCGACCTCCCAGCTGCGATCGAGGAGCCGTTGGCCGAGCTTGCGTGGACTGTCGGGCAGCGTCTGTCGGCGCACGAGGGCTTGGCACGCGGCCCGTTCGTGCAGGCGGTGCAGGAGGCGTTGATGCGTCTGCCACGGCCGGGTGAAACCTTGTTCATGCGCGTTCGCGAGGCTGAGGCGCAGGCCTGGAAGAAGCTGATCGATGATCCTGGTCTGCCGTTTCGTTGCACCTTGCTGCTGGATGCCGACGTGCTGCCCGGACACGCCTATGTCGAAGTTGATGGCGCGCGTCTCGATCTTGGCGCGGCAGCACGCCACGCACTGGTGCGCATGGCGCTCGGCCTCGACCTGAATTCCGGCGAGGCGCCGAGGCAGCGCGTGGGTGGCAACGAATGGCAGGCTTCTGAGCAAAGCCACGGGCAAGATCCGCGAACCGGTGGCGGTGCAGGAAGCCTCGCCCAGGAAGCCGAGTCCTTGGACGAACCCGGGCAGCCGGTAAAAAAAAGACCACGCGCGAGCCGGGTTGCAAGCCCACCGGAAGCCATTGCTGGAGCTGACGCGGTGCCGAACGCAGCAGAACCCGCCGGTAAAAAAACGGCGGGCACGGCGACCGGCAAGGTTTCCCGCGTTGCCGGCAAGAAAGATGCCGAAGCAAAGGCCAGCGCGGAGCCAGACACCGAGGACCGCCCCGCGAAGCGAACCCGCAAGTAAGTGGCGGGTGTACACATTCATTCGAGGCGCATCATGTCCAATCTGACGCCGGGTACTCCCGAGCATGCGCAGCGCAAGGTGAAAAGCTTGCTGGCAAGGTTGCAGGCCTCGCCGCGCACGGTGCGTGAAGGGCGCCTGCGGCGCGTCGCCGGACTCGTGTTTGAAGTCGAGGGTCTGGCGCTGACCATTGGCGCACGCGCCTGCATCGAGTCGTCACGCGGCGGCTTCATCGAAGCCGAATGCATTGGCTTTTCGGGCAGCACCACCTTTCTGATGCCGGTCGATCCGGCGGAAGGCGTCGCTCCGGGCGCGGCGGTGTTTCCGGCGAACACGCCGGCGCAAAGCGGTACAGGCTACGCGCCGGTCACGTCCAGTGAACCGCTGCCGCTCGGCGAAGCCCTGCTGGGGCGCATCGTCGACGGATACGGGCGTCCGCTCGACAGCAAGGGCAGTGACCTGGACGCGCCAGTCAACCGGGCCTCGGGGCCGATGAATCCGCTCGACCGCTTGCCAATCCATGAGGCGCTCGATTCCGGGGTGAGGGCGATCAATGCGATGCTGACGGTCGGGCGTGGCCAGCGTGTCGGAATCTTTGCCGGCACCGGCGTTGGCAAGAGCGTGTTGCTTGGGATGCTCGCCAAGCGTGCTGTGGCTGATGTGATTGTCATTGGACTGGTGGGCGAACGCGGTCGAGAAGTGCGGGAATTCTGTGAAGACACGCTTGGCGCTGAGGCTTTGCAGCGCGCCGTCGTCGTTGCCGCGCCCGCCGACGCGTCGCCGCTTGCGCGGCTCAAGGGGGCGTGGTTTGCGACCGATGTCGCCACCTGGTTTCGCGATCAGGGGCGCCATGTTGTGCTGATCATTGATTCGCTCACGCGCTTTGCGATGGCGCAACGCGAGATCGGCCTGTCGCTGGGCGAGTCGCCCGTCGCGCGCGGTTACCCGCCCAGCGTGTTCGCGCGCATGCCCGAACTGGTCGAGCGGGTCGGCAACAACGCGGATCCAAATGCCTCGGTCACGGCCTTCTATACCGTGCTGCTTGAGGGCGACGACACCAACGATCCGATTGCGGACACTGCGCGCGGAATTCTCGACGGCCACATTTTCCTCTCGCGTGAACTTGCGGATGCGGGCCATTACCCTGCGATCGACATCGAAAGATCGATTTCCCGGGTGATGCCACGCGTGACGACACGCGACCACCAGTTGGCGGCCAGACGCATGAAGCAATTGATCAGCCGCTACATGCGCGGTCGTGATCTGGTGTCGATGGGAGCCTACGTACCCGGCAGCGACGGTGAACTCGATCTGGCGTTGCGCATGTGGCCGAGCATCGAGCAGTTTCTGCGTCAGGAGGCGACGGATGCCGTATCGCTTGGCGATTCGGTGCAGGGGCTGCTGTCAATGATGGGGCTGCAGCAATGAAGAATGCGCGTGCGCTTGGTCTGATGCTGCGCCTGGCGCGCTTGAAGGAAGACCAGGCGGCAGCGCTGGCGCGCGCGGCGCAAGGCGAAGCCCAGCGACTCGATGGTCTGCGCCGGCAGCTGGAGCAGTTTGCCGGGGAATACCGGATGCAGGCTGCGCAGATGGGGCAGCAGGGCACGCGCGCGGGATGGATGCTGGATGCCCAAGCGTTCGGGCAGCGTCTCGATGCCGGTGCGGAAGAACAAGCCGCGCTTGCCGATACCGTCATGCCGCGTATCGAAGAGGCCAAGCAGCGCCTCGCGCAGGCGCGACTGAAGGCGCGCGTTCTCGAAAAACTGGTCGAAAAACAGCGCCGTGAAGCGCGGCGCACGGCCGACCAGGCCGAGGCACGCGCCCTCGACGATGCGGTCTCACAACGTGCCCGGACCAAAGTATCAGGCCCGGGTGGCATGGAAGATGCCTAGTGGTTTGTGTCATCTCCCTGAGCTAACCAGGAACAGGCCATGAGCATCGCATTCAATTCTGTGGGTAACGGTATCACCAACCAGTCGCCCGACGTGCCCGATCTGGCAGAGGCGCCCGCTGCGCAGGGGCCGGACGGGTTCTTAGCTTTTTCGGAAATATTGGTAAGTTCGCTCAGGTCCTCGGTCGTGGGTACTGCGGAATTTGATGTCGAATCCGAAAAACTGACGGAAGCGTCGGCGGATTGGAGAAATTTGCCGCCTGATGCTGCCGTTATCGCGGCAAATTTTGCCGTGCTGGCAAATTTCAACGCTAACTTGTCCCGTGCTGCGGAAGTGGAGTCGGCCACCGAGGGTGCGCCGCAGTCCGTCGCCCTTGCGTCGATCGGCGCGGGCGCAGCGTCGGAGCTGGCTAGTCTGCAACAAGGCGCGGCGCTCCGCCAGACTGAATATTCCGGTGTGACCAGTGCAGTCGGTGACGCATGGACGACACGATTGCAGACCGAATCACGTGAGGCCTTTGTCGCTGACGACGCGCGCACGCCACCGTCCTCGATTGGGGGCATGGTCGATGCCGCATCCTCAGGCGCGTTGCCGGGGCCGGTTGCCTTTACTGCGGGCATGGCGCCCACTTTGGACAAGAGCACCTCGGTTGACGCGTTGCGTATTGGCGAGCCGCGTGCCGGCACGCTGCTGGCTGAGCGCCAGCTTCCAACTTCCGCGGCATCAGCGACAACGCAAGGCGGATCAGCGCCGGCTGCGGATGTCACTGATGTCGCCGGTATTGCGTTGTCGAAACCTGAACGTGACGCGGGTGCCGGTATGCGGGACGGAACGCCAGCGCTTCGCGAAATGCGTCATGTGGGACGGCAGTCAGTGGGCGAGTCACAGGTGCCGGCCACGGCTGCGGATGCTGCCGAGTCGGCCGAGCAGGCGGGAGTGTTGGAATTTGCACAGATGGTTTCGCGTCAGCCCGTTGAGCTGGAACCACGCAAAGGCTCACACGGTGAAGTCGCGACGCATGCCGGAGTCCGGGTCGGCAGCGAACTCAGTGCGGCCTTCGCAGGCTTGCTGAACGCCCGTGAAGCCGTACCTCAGTCTGCACCGACGGAAGCCACGCCGTCGGCCTCTGCCTTAAGCACGGCGCCACCCATGGCGATGGATGTGGAGGTTTTGCGCCTCGCCGCCAATGGCGGTGGTCGAGCGGTGATGGAACTGAACCCCGATAGCGCAGGCTCAATGCACATTGATCTGACCCTTGACGGCCTGGGTCAGGCACGTCTGATCGTCGAGGCGCCTGCCGACGCCAGTCGCGCGCGGCTCGAACAGGACGTGCAGCGTCTGCAAAATGATTTCGCCAGTCTTGGCCTGACGCTGAGCGTCGATGTTCGCGATCAGCGCGAAGCGCCGCGTCAGGGCATGCAGGGCCAGCAGCCTGGCGGCTTGGCCGCTCCCCAAGAGGCCCGTGGCGCGGCGATTGATATCACGCCTGCGGTGCTGAGCGCGCAGGCAGCGGCTGCCGGACGGGTGCATATCTACGCCTGATGCCCCAATCAACCCCCCCTGAATTGAGAGAAACAGAACATGGCTGAAGCAACCGCTCCCGCCGCCGATGGCGCAGAAGAACAAGCGAATGAAGCTACGTTGGCGGCAGCCGCTCCCGCTTCTGAAGGCGACCCGCCCAAGAAAAGCAAGACCATGTTGTTTGCGATCATCGGCGTGGTCTTGCTCGCTCTGGCCGGTGGCGGCGCCTACTTCTACATGGGCCAGCAGGCGAAGAAAAAAGCCTTGGAAGAAGAACAGGCCAATTCGATCGAGAATCGGCTGAAGCAGCAGATGCAGTACAAGAAGGAGAACAAGCCCCCGCGCTTCGTGCCGATCGACGAATTTGTCGTCAATCTTCCGGGGCGTGGTGGCGAGCATTATCTGCAGACCAAGATGGTATTGCGCTGTGCCGATGGCAGTGTCGAGGCCAAGGTCAAGGAATTCATGCCGATCATTCGCGACCGGGTGATCACCGTGCTGTCGTCACGCCAGATGCAGGAACTGGCGACCGTCGAGGGCAAGACAATGATGTCCAAGGAAGTTGCCCTGGTGATCAACTCCATCATCGAACCGCAACTGACGGCAATTTACGTGCTGCAGCAGGAACCGACCACGGCCGACTTGAAGAATCTCGAACGTATCGGCGCAATGCCCCGCGAGACCAGTGCCGGCGAGAAGGTGGGTGCTGCTGCGCGCGAGGCGGCCGCGCAGTTCTGGCGCGTCACCGAAATGGACTTGCCGGTTCAGGCCGTGCTGTTCGACACCTTCGTGATGCAGTGAGGCGCTGGATTGACTGGATCTGTCATGAGCGAAGAAAACGGGGTTACGCAGCCACCTGCCGCCGAGGAAGGTTCGTCCAAACGAGACGTTCCGGAAAAATTCATGTTTGACAAGCTGCACCAGGTCATGCGCCGGCGCATGCCGACGCTCGAATTGATCCATGAGCGCTTCGTGCGCACCGTGCGGCTGATGTTGTTCAACATGATCCGCTGTCCGGTCGAGGTCAAGGGCCATCTGCCCGAGGTCAAGTCGTACGATGAGTTCGTGAAGTCGTTCCCGGAGCGAACCAATATCAATATCGTCAACATCCGGCCGCTGCGCGGCGTCGGTTGTTGGATCGTTGCGCCACAGGTGGTCTACATCGCCATCGACAATATGTTCGGCGGCGAAGGCAGGCTTGCGCCGCGGTTGACGACCAAGGACTACACGGCGACCGAACTGCGCATCATCCGCCGCTTGATGGACGGCATCCTCAACGATTACGAGAAGGCGTGGAAGCCGGTGCACGAAATTAAATTCGATTTCATGCGCCAGGAAACCAACTTTCAGTTCGCCAAGATTACCGGCCCTGAAGAGATGGTGCTGCATTGCAAGTTCACTGTCGACATCAATGGCCGCGAGGGCGACATCGACCTGTGCATCCCTTACTGGGTGCTGGAGCCGGTCAAGTCCCAACTCTTCAATAACATGCAGAGCTTCCAGATGGAGACTGATACGCATTGGTCCCAACTGCTGGAAAAAGAGGTGCAGTCGGCGACGGTGCAGGCGGTTGCGGTGCTGGCAAAAAAACAGATGACGATTGGCGAAGTACTGTCGCTGTCCGTGGGCGAGATCGTACCCATTGAAGTGTTTGAGCCGATCACCGTGTATGTCGACGGCCTGCCGATGATCCGTGGGCGTTATGGCGTGCGCAATGGCCGCTACGCGGTCAAGATCGAACATATCAAACATCCGACCGAATTCATGAAGAGTCCGTTCGAGCGCGGCAAACTCGGCCCGGGCGATGGCAGCGGCACCGCTGGCAGCGATGCGATGTCCAATGTCCGGCTTGAGGATGCACCGAGCGAACTCCCCCTTGACCTGTCACGCTTCAATAAAGGAAAACCAGCATGAGCGAAAACGAACAGGGCAGTGATGCCGGCAATCTTGAGCAATCACTGCGTCAGGAAGAAGGCCGCGCGGTGCGCCGCGCGCCATTTCAGTCACTGGACGACGGCGGCGATAATGGCAGCCTCGGCGCCAATGATATTGAACTGGTACTTGACGTGCCGGTACAGGTTACGGTCGAATTGGGGCGCAGCCGCATGCAGATCCGCAACCTGCTAGCCCTATCCTATGGTTCCGTCATCGAACTCGATGTACTCGCGGGCGAACCGCTGGAGGTGATGGTCAATGGGTGCTTGGTCGCGCAGGGAGAAGTGGTGATCGTCAATGAACGTTATGGCATTCGCCTGACCGATATCGTGACCCCGACCGAGCGGCTGCGCAAGATCAACCGCTAATCTGTCAGGAGTCTCCATGCATCGATCCCCCCCCGGATCGGGCACTGCCGTTTTCGGCACGCCGCTCGTCATCCTCTTTGCCGCCATGCCCGCAATCGCCCGGGCCGCGGAGGCCGGGTCTTCAGGGAGCATGTGGGTGACCGGACTGATCATGACCCTGGCGGCGCTGGCCATGCTTGCAGTGGCCTGGGCCTTGCGCTCGGGCATGCCAGTCAGCAACCAATCGGGGCCGTTGAGGGTACTGGCGGCGCAGATGATCGGGCCGCGCGAGCGCGTGCTGGTGATTCAGGTTGCCGGACGCACGCTGGTACTTGGTCAGACTACGTCGCAGGTATCGCTGTTGTGCGAGCTGAGCGATGAGGAAGCCAGCCGGATCGGACAGTCGACGGGCGCCGCGATCAGTGAATTTTCAGGAAAACTCCAGGCTTGGCTGAAACGGGGGAAGTCATGAGGCGCCGCAGTTTTCGCATGACGCCCGGCCGAGCCGGGCGTTTCGGTTTCTGCGCCGCGCTGCTGGCGACGGTTGTCGCACTACTGTCATTCGCGCCGGAGGCGCTGGCGCAGGCATTGCCACTGGTCAATTCGCAACCTGCGGGCGGTGGCGGCACCCTGTACACCGTGCCGGTGCAGACGGTGCTGGCGCTCACCGCGTTGTCCTTCCTGCCTTCTGCGCTGATGCTGATGACCAGCTTCACGCGCATCCTCATTGTTTTCGCGATGCTGCGCCAGGCATTGGGTATGCAGACGATGCCGCCGAACATGGTGCTCGTCGGCTTGTCACTGTTTCTGACGCTGTTCATCATGCAGCCCGTGTTCGAGCCGATTTACAGCCGTGCTTACTTGCCTTATACGCAGGGCAAGATGAATTTTGAGCAGGCGGTCGAGGAAGGCGCGCAGCCGCTCAAGCAGTTCATGTTGCGGCAAACGCGCCAGGACGACCTGAATCTGTTCGCCCGGCTCAACGGCAAGGAAATCCAGTCGCGCGACGAGGTGCCGATGCTGGTGCTGATCCCGGCGTTCGCGATTTCCGAGATCAAGACCGGCTTCCTGATCGGCTTCATGATCTACTTGCCATTTCTGGCGATCGACTTTGCGGTGGCGAGCATCTTGACGTCGCTCGGTATGGTCATGGTGTCGCCCATGATGTTTTCAATGCCGCTCAAGCTGGTGGTGTTCGCGCTGGCCGATGGCTGGGGTCTGCTTGCGGCCTCGCTGGTCGCAAGCTTCAAGGGAGCCGGATGATGGATTCCAGCCTGGTGATGGAACTGACTTTTCAGGCGATGCGCATGACGGCGTTGTTTGCCGGCCCGGTGCTGCTGGGTCTGCTGGTGGTCGGCCTGATCATCGGCATCCTGCAGGCGGCGACGCAGGTCAACGAGTCGTCGGTGGCGTTTGTGCCCAAGCTGCTGGTGCTGGCAGCGGTGATGCTGCTGACCGGACCGTTCACGCTATCAATGTTCACCGACTACATTCGTGAATTGCTGATGCGCATCCCGACCATCATCCACTGATATGAACGCTCTCGGCCCGGCTCTGACCGGCGACGCCATCATCGCGGCCACCACAGGCTTCATGCTGGTCGCACTGCGTCTTCTGGGCTTGTTCCTGTCGGCGCCAATGCTGGCCTATCGTGCCGTGCCGATACGCATTCGCCTGCTGCTGGCGCTGGTGCTCGCGCTGTCGTTGTTGCCAACGGTCAAGCTGCCGACCACCGGCCTCGGTGCGCCAACTTATTTGGCGGCACTGATCGAGGTGATGACCGGAGTCACGATCGGCTTCATTGTCCGTCTCGGCATGATTGCGATCGACCTGGCCGCCGAGGTGTTGTCGATGCAAACCGGCCTGAGTTTTGCGGCCACATACTCGCGCGACGCTGCGCTGCCATCGGGGATCGTTGGTGAACTTCTGGGCATGACCGCGTTAGCGCTGACGCTGGTGCTGGATATTCATTTGGTGCTGCTCGACATGCTGATCCGCAGTTATTCGGTGGTGCCTTTCGGAACTTTCCCGGAAGCTTTTTCGGGGCCGGCAATCATCGGTCTGGCGATGAACGCCTTCCGCCTGGGTGCCGTACTCTCCTTGCCAATGATCGTGGTTTACATGCTGTTCTATGTGATGCAGGGCATTCTTGGTCGCACCAGTCCTCAGCTCAACCTGTTTTCCGTCGGCTTCGCGATCAGTGTGCCGATGGGCCTGCTGGTGCTGGCCTTGATGTTGCCCGATCTGCCGAACTTTGTGCAGCGACTTTTCGAACCTGTTTTCATCTTGCTGCGTCATGGCCTCGAACCGCCTTCGCTACGCTGACCGATCACTGATCGACGGCACGCCCTCATCGCCTGGCACGATGTCAAGCAGGCGGACGCGCGCGCATCATGCGCGCTGGACCTGTGTCCTCGGCGCCTTGCTGCTGGGTTCTTCCGTGGCTTGGGCGGTGCCGGAGGAGGTACCGGCACCGGCGCCGGAAGCCATTTGGGGCGAAGTGGCCGAATATTGTGCGGGGGAGGTCGAGGCCGTGGTGGCCGACAGTTCGCGGCCGCCGCTGTGTACTCGCCTGACGGCGCGCGGACGACAACTCGAATGCGTGTCGAAGCAAATGTTGCAACGTTCTGATCCGTCACGTCATGCCGGGCTGGAGCGCTGGGCTGGTTGCTTGCAGCAGGTCGCGCAGCCGTTGACGTCAGGTTGGTATGTGCGGCCGGCGGAAATCGACCGTCGCGTCGAGGTGTGCAACGGCGCGTACGTGTCCGCCGCCGATCTCGCCAAGCCAGCCATCACCTGGTTGGGGCGTGCGATGCGCTGGATGGAATTCAGATACTGGCTGGAGCCAGCCGCAGGGGTGGCTCCAGTGCGCTCACCGCCTGAAGCGCCCGGTGCATCACGTGTGCGCACACCGGCATCCGGTTCGGTCCAGTGCGACACATTGCTGGCTCAGTCAAATGTACCGCAGTACATCAATATGCCGAATGCACCATTGGCGTCGGTTCAGGTCGAACTGCCTGAATCGCGCCCGGGCGCGCCTGCCCCGATCGTGATGCTTCCTGAGTCAGGTGTGGGCAAGAAGGGTAAGCGCGCGACTGCGGAGACCGGCAAGGCGGCGCCAGCGGACAAGGATCACGCCAAAGACGGGGCGAAGAAGGGTGCGGATGCACCCGCTGAAAAGGCCGATGACAAGATTAAGGCCGACAAAAAAGCGGATGTGAGCAAGGTTGACGGACGGAAGCTACCGGCGCGCGTCCAGACGGAGTCTGGACGTTGATCAGGTTTTGATACCTCCCTGTTTCAGGGGGGGCGTCGTCAACGGTCGGGCGAGGCTTTGCAGGCTAAACGGAAACCCGTTTATGGTCGTTATCGTCATTGAGTTGAACTCCATGAGATAAGCCATGACCCCCCGCCTGCTAAATTTCCGCATGAACTGGGCCGCTATGATGCTGGCTGGCATGTTTGCGCTGCCGCCAGCCTTGGCCTCGGACAAACACGAAGAACACAAAGCCCCTCCAGCGGCGGCTGCCAAAGAAGCCCCGAAGCCTGCTGCCAAACCGCCGGTCGCGACGCAGGCAGGCGCGGGTGTCGATGATGACCTGCGCAAATCGCTGGCGCAGCGCCTTGCAGGTGGCGCCGGCGAGGTCATCCTGAAAGCCGGGGATGATGCGCCGGCAGCCCGCCCAGCCGCGCCGCGTCCACGCAAACCGCGCCCCGTGGTTGTCAAGCAGGAACCCGTGGAAGAGAAGCCTCATCAAGCAGCCAAGCCCGCGCATGCTCATGCGCATTGGAGCTACGAGGGCGAGTTCGGGCCAGCAGCCTGGGGCAAGATGAAGCCAGACTACACGCTATGTGAAACTGGGCTGCGCCAGTCGCCGATCGACATTCGTGGTGGCATCAAGGTGGACTTGCCGACGATTCAGTTCGACTACAAGCCATCGATGTTCAATGTGGTCGACAACGGACACACGATCCAGGTGAACTACGGCGAAGGCAGCAGCATCAGCGTACAGGGCCGCGTCTATCACCTGGTGCAGTTTCACTTTCACAAGCCAAGCGAAGAGCGTATCAATGGCAAGGTGTTCGATATGGTCGCCCATCTGGTGCACAAGGATGACGACGGCCGTCTCGCCGTCGTCGCTGTGCTGCTGGAGAAAGGCGATGAGCATCCGATAATTCAGACCGTATGGAACAACTTGCCTCTGGAGCAGGAAACTTCTACAACTCCCGTTGATGTTGCGCTTGATATCAACCAACTTTTGCCAGAAAGCAGAGCATATTTCACGTACATGGGGTCGTTGACCACACCGCCTTGCAGCGAGGGCGTACTGTGGTTGGTACTCAAGACCCCGACCAAAATGTCGGCCGAGCAGATCGCCATTTTCAACCGCCTTTACAAGAACAACGCGCGCCCGATTCAGCGCTCCAGCAACCGACTGATCAAGGAATCACGCTGACCGGGAGTGTCATCGGCTGCATCCCGCCCCGCTTGGGGCGGGCGCGCCTGCCATCGCAACGCCTGGGCGTCGCGCATGCGGATGACAATCCTGGCTTTCGGGTTTTGCCGTTTTTTAGTTTCGTTGAATGCCTTGGTGTTGGGTTTGCCGATTTAGGCAAAAGTTGCCACGCCAAGATAGGCAAATATTGCCTGTGCCGGTAATAAAACGAAAATAGCGCCGAAAGATCGTCTATTTTGTTCATCTTTCGCATACTTAAGTACGGCAAATATGGAAAAAATGTAGGCTGGCACAAGCCTTGCACTAGACAGGTATCTCAACCTGTTGGGTGCCGACGTGAACCTTATCCCGGAATTTGATCCACTTAGTTTTTCCGAGGCCGCATTGCGTCTGCGCAGCAACCGTCAGCAGGTGCTCGCGTCGAATCTGGCTAACTCGGATACCCCGGGCTATCAGGCACGCGACATTGCCTTCGCGGACACACTGCGCGAACAACTCCAGGGTGCGGCTTATCAGAAGACGCCGCGCCTTGCAGCCACCGACTCGCGACATTTCACCAACGTCGCGCAGTCGGCCGGTGCGCCAGCGTTGCTGTATCGCACGCCGATGCAGCCAAGTCTCGACGGCAATACGGTCGACCTCGACACTGAACGCGCGCATTTCGGTGAAAACAGCTTCATGACTGAAGCGACGATCAATTTTCTCAGTTCGTCGCTGCGTTCGCGTCTGTCGGCCATTACCGGACAGCCATCATGAGCCTTCTGACCTCGTTTCATATTGGTTCCACCGGACTCGTCGCGCAATCGATGCGGCTCAATACGGTGGCTTCGAATATCGCCAATGCCGAGAGCGTCGAAGGCTCGGATGGCAAGGCCTACCGCTCGCGCCAAGTGGTGTTCCGCCCGGCGCCGATGCCGGGTAGCGCGGCGGCTGGCGTCGAAGTGGCGGCAATCACCGAAAATCCCGCGCCGCTGCGCCGTGAATATCGCCCGGGCCATCCTAAAGCCGACGCATCCGGCTTCGTCGATATGCCGAACGTCAATCCGGTTGAGGAGATGGTCAACATGATCTCCGCCTCACGTTCTTACCAGATGAATGTCGAGGTGATGAACACGTCGCGGCAACTGATGCTCAAGACCCTCGACCTCGGCCGCGGCTGATAGCAACGGAGAACGAAAATGGCAGTCAACTTCAGCACAGTCGCCGAATTACCGACCTACGATTCCGCGGCGACCAAGGCCGGTGCGAAAAACAGTGTGGGCTCATCGCCTCAGGACATGCAGGACAACTTCCTGCGCATGCTGGTTACGCAATTGCAGAATCAGAATCCGCTGGATCCGACCGACACCAATCAGTTCACCGCTCAGCTTGCGCAACTGAACATGGTCAAGAGCCTGGAATCGCTGAACCAGAAATTCGAATCGTTTTCATCGCAGATGACAGCGGCAAGCTTTGTCAGCTGGACGAATTCCGTCGGCAAAAGCGCGTTGGTACCGGGCGCCACGTTTGGCTTTGACGGCAAGAATCCGGTCAATCTGGTCGGACAACTGAAGAGCGATGCCGCCAATGTGGTTGCCACGATTTTCGACAGCCAGGGCCGGATCGCAAGCACCGTCGACATGGGTAGCGCAAAAGCGGGTCCGGTGCGTTTCAGCTGGGACGGAACAGATGCGGATGGCAAGGCCGCGCCTGCCGGAGCTTATGCGGTGCTGTTGCAGGCGGTTGATGGCGGCGGCGCGACTGTCGACATCAAGCCTTATGCGCCAGCCACGATTACCGCAGTAAGCCGGGAAGCAGGAAAGATCAGTGTCGTGCTCGATGATGGTCGCACCATCAGCGATCAGGACGTGTATGCGTGGGTACATTGAGTTTTAAAGGAGTCTGAAATGGCAGGATTCAGCGTCGGCTTGTCGGGAATGCAGGCAACATCCAAAGCGATCGACACGGTCAGCAACAATATCGCCAACTCCGGAACCATCGGTTACAAGGGGGGCGAATATCTTTTTAGCGACGAATTCGTCAAGACCACGCAGTCAAATGGGGGCGGTACCGAAGGCCTCGGTGTGTCGGGGATGGGTATCCGCCGCGAGTTCACCACGGGCGTCTTGCGTGCGACTGCCTCGCCGCTCGATCTGGCGATCAGCGGCAGCGGCTTGTTTCGCCTCGCCACGGCACCGGATACGACTGGCCAAGCCTATTACTCACGCAACGGGCAATTCTCGGTCGACAAGAACGGCTATATCGTTAACGCCAACGGCCTGTTTCTGACCGGCTATGCCCCTAAGCCAGATGGCACGGGTGTGACTACGGATCTCACGGCCCTCAAGCTGCCGCCGCCGTCGATCAGTCCGGTGCAGACTCAAGAGGCCAAGCTGGCGGTAAATCTCGATACACGCACTCTGCCGAAGACGCAGGATATCGACGGCGTGACTTCCCTCAAGCCATTTGCCGCCGATGATCCGACGACTTACGCCTATTCGGCGTCGCAAACCCTCTTCGACGCATCGGGTATCCAGCACAACCTGACCACTTTTTATCGTCGGGTTAATGACAATGTCGGCACGCTGACACCGGTGAGTACGACCGGCTACACGATGGCGATCTCGGATGGCGCTGGCGGAACGCGCAGTGTTAGTGTTCCCGGCAAGATCGTCACCCAGCCCGCACCTTCGTCCGGTGGCACCGCGGTAACTTACCTGAGCATGCCAGACGGCACCAAGCTGCCAGTGGGCGGTACGGCCGATGCGCCAACGCTGTCGCTGACGCAATATGAACTCTATGCAATGGTTGATGGTGCCTATTTTAAATCGGACGGCACCAAGGAAACCGATGGCACCAAAGCGCCGGGAAAACTGACGACCATGTCATTCGTCAACGGCATGAATATCGATGGTCTGGTCAAGGATGCAGTGACCGGTAGCTCGCTCGGTTACACCAAAGTACAGCTGAGCGCTCAGGTCAACACGGTGTCGGTTGACGGCACGTCGGCGCCGATGCCGCTGCAGTTTTCCATGGATCTGACCGGCACGATGAACTACGCAAGCGAAAGCCGCGTCACTGAATCGACACAGGATGGCCGCTCGGTGGGCAGCATGACCAGCGTTGGTTTCGATGAGGATGGGCGTCTGGTTGCCAAGTACAGCAATGGCAAGTCATGGATGGCTGGCCAGATCACCTTGGCCAACTTCAACGCGACCAGCGGATTGCAGCCGATTGGTGCGAACACCTTTGCCGAGACGCAGAGTTCCGGTGAGGCCATCATTGGTGCGCCGAACGCTGGTGCGCTTGGTTCGATCCGCACTTCGTCCCTTGAAGAGTCGAATATCGACATGGCAAACGAACTGGTCAAGTTGCTGATCCAGCAACGTAATTACCAAGCAAACTCGCAGAGCATCCGCACTCAGGATCAGTTGCTGCAGACCACGATTGGGCTGGTCAACTGATCCCGCCCGGAATATGAAACAGGAGCGCGCGCATGCTTGACCGCCTGGCCTACACGGCAATGACCGGTGCCAAACACACGATGGGGCAACTCGCGGTAACGGCGAACAACATCGCCAATGCCAACACCCCAGGTTTTCGTGAAATGGTGTCGGCATTCCGCGCCGTACCTATCAAGGGCGACGGCGCGCCGACTCGCACCTTCGTCGTCGATTCGACTCCGGGCTCGAATTTTCGTCCGGGAACGATAGAGCAAACTGGCAATCCGCTTGATGTGGCGCTTGGCAATGAAGGATTTTTTGCCGTGCGTCGCGACGACGGCAGCGAGGCCTACACCCGCTCCGGACGTTTCTTTACCGATGAAACTGGTCTGCTGAAGCTTGGCAAGGGCTTGACGGTGGTGGGTGAGGCCGGTGACATCACGATCCCCGCGGGTGCGAATGTCGAGATTGGCAAGGACGGCATGGTCTCGACCCGTCTGCACAACGAACGTGTGCCGAACCAGATCGGCCGTTTGAAGCTGGTTCGCCCGGAGGAAGCGCAGCTAACGCGTGCTGCCGACGGATTGTTCCAGTTGCCGAATGGCGAAGTAGCGCCGGACGAGCCGGCGGTGCGTGTGCATCAGGGCGCGATCGAAACCAGCAATGTCAGCGTTGCCGGGGCGATGGTGCAGATGATCACGCAGACGCGCATGTATGAGCTGAATGTGCGAATGCTACAGACCGCCGACCAGAATGGCCGCACGGCGAATTCGTTGCTGTCCTTGTCCAGAGCCTGACAGGCGCTGAAATTAACAGGCAAATAGAGAGCCCGCCATGATCCGATCACTGTGGATTGCCAAGACTGGCCTGGATGCGCAGCAGACCAATCTCGATGTCATCGCCAATAACCTGGCGAACGCCTCGACCACCGGCTACAAGCGTGTGAAGCCGGTATTCGAAGATCTGCTGTATCAGACCATGCGCCAGGCCGGTGGCCCGACCGCGGGTCAGGCTCAGTCGCCGACCGGTCTGCAGCTTGGCACGGGTGTGCGCACCGCGGCAACCGAGCGGATGTTCATGCAAGGCACGCTGACACTGACGTCGAACCCGCTGGATGTGGCCATCAGCGGTGCCGGCTTCTTCCAGGTGTCAATGCCGGATGGCACGATGGCATATACCCGCGACGGCAATTTCTCTCGCGATGCCCAGGGTCAGATGGTCACCGCTTCGGGTTTTGTCGTCGCCCCCGGAATCACGATTCCACCGAATGCAACCTCGGTCACGATCAGCGAAACCGGTCAGGTCTCGGTGCAGTTGCCGGGACAGACTGGCCTGAATCAGGTCGGAGAACTGCAGCTGGCGAGTTTTGCCAACCCGGGCGGTCTCGCGTCAATCGGCAGCAACCTGTTGGTCGAAACCGCTGCATCAGGAACGGCGAATCAGTCGGCACCTGGTTCGAGCGGTCTGGGAAACTTGCGCCAGTCTTATGTTGAAGCGTCGAACGTGAACGTCGCTGAGGAACTGATCAGCATGATCACCGCGCAGCGCGCCTACGACGTCAACACCCGCGTGATCAAGGCATCGGATGAGATGCTGCAGCGCCTGACGCAACTGTGAATCGGATCATGAGAAGCCCTGCCGCCTCGTTCACCGTAGTGTGTTGCGCGATCGCCGCACTGGCTGGCTGCGCGACGGCCGATCTGCCGCAACTGGTGAGCGGCGCGACCTCGGCACCGGCGCGTCCGGCAAGTACCACCCCGGCCAGCCTTGGCAGTCTGTATCCGGCAACGGCAGGCACGACCAACGGTTACCGCCCGCTGTTCGAGGACCGTCGCGCGCGCAATGTCGGCGACACGTTGACGGTGATGCTCAACGAGCGCACCAGTGCAAACCGCCGCAGTAACGCCTCGGCGCAGCGTTCGGCGTCGGCCGGTGTCGGCCTGAATTCTGCCAACAAGATTCCGCTGGCGTCCTCGCTCGTCGGCCTGGGCGTGGACGGCAATGCCGCGCTCAAGTCCGAGGGCAAGGGCACCGCAAGCGCGGCGAATGATTTCAGCGGCACGATCACGGTCACCGTGCTCGAAGTAATGCCCAACGGCAATCTCTCGGTCGGTGGCGAAAAGCGCCTTGCGGTCAGTGCCGAAGAAGAAGTGATCCGCTTCGCCGGGGTGGTTAATCCCGCCGATCTGGTGAGCAATACCGTGTACTCATCCCAAGTGGCCGATGCGCGTATCGAATACCGCGGTCGCGGCATTTCCGACGATGCGCAAAATCCGGGCTGGATGTCGCGTCTACTGATGAAAATCTCACCGTTCTGATTGCCATGAAATCGCGCGCTGCCTTCCTCCTTCTTGCTGCCGCCCTGATGCTGGGCCAGGCGCTGATGCTGCCTGCGGCGCAAGCGATGCGCATCAAGGAGATTGCCTCGATCGCCGGTGTGCGCTCGAACCAGCTGATCGGCTACGGCCTGGTGGTCGGCCTCGACGGCTCGGGCGACCAGACCACGCAGACGCCTTTCACTTTGCAAAGCGTGACGGCAATGTTGTCGTCTTTGGGTGTGACGATGCCTAATGCTTCGGTGCAGTTGCGTAATACGGCGGCGGTCATCGTCACCGCCAGCCTGCCGCCGTTCGCCCGGCCCGGCCAGCCGCTTGATATCACGGTCGCCTCGCTTGGCAACGCGCGCAGCCTGCGCGGCGGCATGCTGCTGATGACCCCGCTGCGCGCTGCCGATGGTCAGGTCTACGCGCTCGCTCAGGGCAGCCTTGTGGTGTCTGGCGCAGGCGCCAGTTCAGGCGGCGCAAAGACCGTTGTCAATCATCTCTCCGTCGGCCGCGTGCCGGCTGGTGCGATTGTCGAGCGCGCCGTGCCGCAGGTGCTTGATGACGAATTCATTCAGCTGGAAATGGCGCGCAACGACTTCACCATGGTGCAGCGCACTGCCGAGGCGATCACGCGTCGCTTCGGCCAGGGTGTAGCGCTGCCGGTTGATGCGCGCGGACTGCAGGTGCGGGTGCCCGCCGACCCGGGGCGTCGTGTCGCGTTTCTTGCCGCGCTGGAAGAGTTGGCGGTCGATCCGAGTGTTGAGGCCGCAAGGGTTGTCATTAACTCGCGTACTGGCTCAGTGGTGCTGAACCAGGCGGTGCGCCTCGGGGCCTGCGCGGTGGCGCATGGCAGCTTGACGGTACGGGTTTCGAGCACACCGTCGGTAAGCCAGCCGCAGCCGTTCTCGCGCGGACAGACGACAGTGACGTCGACCGATGCGGTGTCCGTCGATCAAGCGGGCGGCGCGTTGATGTCGGTGCCGGCCGGTGCGAGTCTTGACGAGGTCGTGCGGGCGCTCAACATGTTGGGTGCTAATCCGCAGGATTTGATGGCCATTCTTCAGGCAATGAAGGCCGCCGGCGCATTGCGCGCAGAAATCGAGGTGATCTGATGACCAATGTGACGAATTCGGCTTGGGAACTGCTGCCGCAAGGTGTCGCTACCGCCCGCCTGCGTCAGAGCGGCGACGCGCAGGCGCAGATCCGCGAGTCGGTCAAGAGTTTCGAATCGGTGCTCTCCCGGCAGTGGCTGAAAGAGATTCGCGCCGGCAGCTTTGCCGCAGAAAAAGGCGAGGGCGCGGCCTATCTCGAACTGGCTGACGATCAGTTGGCGATGCTGTTTGCCCGCCACGGCGGCTTCGGTATGGCGCAGCAGATGGCCGCACCGATGCTGGCGCAGATCGAGGCAGCGCGGCAAATGGGGGCCAACCCAGCGGCGGCGCCGGTCACCACATTAAATAAATCGGCTGACATCGCCGTTCCACTGAAGTGAGGGGGTGTCACCATGACTAATTTTTCCGCAGTCGGCTCCGCGTTCTCGGGCTTGCTCGCTTCTCAGGCCGGCATGCTCGCGTCGTCTCAGAATGTCGCCGGCTCGTCGATGCCAGGTTTTTCCAGGCGCCGTTCCGAATACATCGTTTCGCAGATGGCGCCTGACGCCAAGAATTTCTCGACTTCAGCGTTTACCGTCGACGGCTTTGCGCGCGACTATTCGCGCCTGGTCGATATCCAGCGCCAGAATCAGCAAGGCATCGTCTCGCGCAATGACACCGTGGTGAGCGCGACCCGTACCTTGGACGCGATGTTGCAGGAACCGTCCACTTCGCTGGGTGCGGCGCTTGATAATTTTTTCAACGCCGCAGGCGCGTTGGTACGCGATCCGACCAGCCAGGCCTTGAAGGCGGCCTTTACCGGTACGCTGCAGCAGGCGGTCAACCGTTTTCACTCGACCAGCGATGCGATCGAGGCGGTGCAGTCACGGGCGCAGGAAGGCATCCGCCAGTCGATGGTTGAGGCCAATGATGCCGCCAAACAACTGTCGCAGATCAACAAGGCGATCTTCGCTTCGCAGGCATCCAGCATGCCGTCGGCTGACTTGCTCGATCGTCGCGATGCGCTCTTGATGACGATCAGCGAAAAAGTCGGCGGACAGATCCTGGTTGGCGAGGATGGCATGGCGAATGTTTATCTCGAGGGTCAGCCACTCGTCGAGGGCGTGTTGACGAATTCGCTGACCGTGTCGTTCAGCACGAACAGCGATCTGACCTCCGACGTCAAGGTGGCTTTGAGCAGCGGGGCCGGTGACACCGCGACCTCGCGCTGGCTCGACCATTCAGCGCTGCCACTTGGCGAAATCGGCGGGTATCTGGAATTGTTGAAGGAAGGCGGTTTCGTGCGCCAGTTCCGTGACGATCTGGACACGATGGCAAAGCGTCTGGTCGATACCATGGGGGCTGCCCGGGATGCGAATGGGGCGCCGTTGTCGGCCCTTCTTGAATTTCGCTCCGGAAGCCAGGTCATCACCGATCCTGCGAGTCCTCTGCGGCGGGCCAGCACGGTGAAAGTGGCAGAGAACGCGCTGAAGAATTTTTCGGTCGATGCGGTCGGTGCCCAGAAAATCGAGGGGCTGCGCACGGAACAGGGCAGCGCTTGGGCGAACATCGTTGGCAAGACCGGTTCGACGATCGCGGCTTTCGAGGCCGACCTTAATTCGGCGAATACCGTGATGATTCAGCTCGACGCCGAGCGCGAACGGATATCGGGCGTCAACCTCGACGAAGAGGCCGCCAATTTGATGCGTTATCAACAGCTGTACTCAGCGTCGAGCCAGATCTTCCAGACCACGGCGAAGATGTTCGATGAACTGATTGCTTCCATCCGCTGAGGGAGAGCGCCATGACTGTACGAGTGACCACCCGCCAGACCCATGAGCTGACGGCGCGGGCGATGAGCCTGGAAGCAGACCGGGCGCAGAGCTGGCAGAAAAGGCTAACTTCGGGCAATCGCCTTGATCGGGTTTCACAGGACGCTGCTGCCTCCGGAAGGGCGGTCGAGATTTCCATTTCGCAGGCGCGGCTGGCCATGCTCAAAGGCAATCAGGATGCTGCGCAGGCTTCGGCAGAGAACGCCGAAACGCAGGTGACCAGCGTGACGCAGGTGCTGGACGCGATGGTCCAATTGTCGGTGCAGGCGAAAAACGGCAGCTTCAGCCCCAATGAGCAGAAGACCCTGAGCGAGCAGGTCATGGCGCTCGCAGGCCAGCTGGAGGGATTGGTCAATGCCAAGGATAGCCAAGGTCGCCCGGTCTTTCCTGACAAGACGCATCAGATCGAAATCGAGCCGAATGTCTTCGTCAACATGAATCTGACCCGCGAGGAGGTTCTCGGTAAGTCGATTTCGGAGTATCCCGGTTTGTCTCAGGACCCGAATCACGCCGACAAGCCGCTGGTGCTTGCCGCGGTTTATCAACTTCGTGACCGTCTGGCCCAGGGCAATCCGCCGCGTGCGGCGGATGTGACCGCATTGAAGGAGGCGCACACGGCGACGTTGATGTCGCGCGTGCGCACCGGGGTGACAGGGCAGCAGATCGATTCTTCACGAACCGCCGTGGATGCGGCCGTCCTGACCGCGGCCGTGGAGAAGTCGGCATTGGTGGATACCGATGTGGTTCAGGCCAGCACGGAACTGGCGCGTTCGATGACTTTGCTGGAGGCAACACGCAGTGTCTTCGCCAAGCTCAGCGGGACCGGGTTGTTTCAGTATTTGAGGTAAGCATCGGCGACGGAATTTTGACGTCGTCGAACAGCATGATTGGTGAAATCAGATGAACATTCCAATTGGGTACATCGTTGTTCTGGTCTGTGTGCTTGGCGGTTACGCTTTGCATGGTGGCCACCTTGCGGTGCTGTGGCAGCCGACCGAGGTGTTGTCGATTTGCGGCGCCGCCGTGGGTACCGTGATTTGCTCGAACAGCATTAGAAATCTCAAGGCAACGGCAGCGGCATTGCCTTCTGCGTTCAAGTCGCCCGCAGCCAGCAAGCAGACGTCACTCGATCTGTTGTGTCTGATGTTCGAGATCCTGCAGAAAATCCGTCGTGACGGCCTGATGTCGATGGAGGCCGATATTGAAGAGCCGCACAGCAGTGCCTTGTTCGAAAAATACCCGACGGTGACCCACGATCACCATCTGCTTGACTTCATCACCGACTACCTGCGTCTGATGCTGGGGGGCTCACTGAACGTGATCCAGCTCGAAACCCTGATGGAAAAAGAGATTGAAACCCATCATGAGGAACAGCACATTCCTGCGGCAATCGTGCAGAAAGTGGCGGATGGCTTGCCTGCCTTCGGTATTGTTGCTGCGGTGATGGGCGTGGTTCACACGATGGGTTCGATTGGTTTGCCACCCGCCGAACTGGGTAAGCTGATCGGTGCGGCGCTGGTCGGGACTTTCCTCGGGATCTTGATGGCCTACGCGTTTGTCGGTCCGCTTTCGACGGTGCTTGAGCAGAACTCGCAGGTTGAAAGCAAGTATTACGAAGCGGTGAAGTCGGTGTTGCTGGCCAGTCTGAATGGCTTTCCGCCGCAAGCTGCGATTGAATTCGGCCGCAAGGTCCTGTACTCGGACACCCGTCCGACGTTCAAGGAACTTGATGAAGAAACCAAGAATGCAAAAGGCAAGTAATCCCCGCTGAACCTCAACTGGGCACTTGAACATACTATGGCAGCGAATCCCGCCGCAGGCGGCAAGGACGGCAAAGACAGCAAGCAGCCGATCATTGTCATCAAGCGCTACAAAAAGGGCGGACATGGCGCGCACGGTGGCGCGTGGAAAATTGCCTATGCCGACTTCGTGACGGCGATGATGGCGTTCTTTCTGCTGATGTGGGTGCTGGGCTCGACCACCGCTGGCGATCTTGCTGGCATTTCCGCTTACTTCCAGAATCCACTGCGTGTCTCGCTCAGCGGCGGGCAAGGTTCGGGCGATGCGACCCGCATCATCAAGGGCGGTGGTGAAAGCATCTTTCGCACCGTCGGGCAGGAGGCGCGCGCCGACGCGGACACCGCGCAGCGGCGTGTGTCGGATTCACAGACGCCAGACGTAGAGGAGGCTACGCTGGCTGCCGCCAAGCAGGCTCAGGAACTCAAGGAAACCATCGAAAAGGAAATTACCAAGCAGGCCGCAGCCGATTCGTCGATCCAGGATGTGCGCAACCAGATTTTCATGGATGTCCTCACCGATGGGCTGCGCGTGCAGATCGTCGATCAGCAGAATCGCTCGACATTCGATGTGGGGGGGACGACGATGACGCCGGCCATCCGCTCGCTGTTACGCAGCATCGGTCGCATCGTCGGTGGCATGGATGATGGAAGCCGCATTCGCGTTGAGGGGCACACCGATGCCCGGCGTTTTGGTAATGGTCCGGCGGGCTATGGCAACTGGGAGTTGTCGGCCGAACGGGCAAACGCAGCACGACGTGAGCTTGTCAGCGGTGGTTTGCCTGAGGCGCGCGTTTCGCAGGTCGTTGGTTTCGCGGATTCGGTTCGTTTGAACCCGGACGATGCGAGCGACCCGCAAAACCGGCGCATTTCGCTGATGATCCAGGGGGCTGTGAACAAACGGCCCGCCACGGTTGCTCCGCAGGGAGCCACTCCAGTGCCTACGGGGCCGAAGCCGAGCGGCTCGCTGCCAACTCCGTCCATCGCGGCTCAGGAAGCGATCAATGGCGCGTCGGGCACCGATTCCGAGGCGGCCATGTCCTCGGCGCTACCGCGAGTGCCGGGCAGCTTTAACTCGGGTGAGCAACCGGGCGGCGCGCCGGCCCAGGCTCCGCAGCCGCTCCAGCAATTGCAAGCCGTACCCCAACAACAACCGGCGCAGCCATTGCAGCCCGCGCAGTCCGAACCGGTGACGATCCCGCGCATTAACCCCGGGATTCCGGCGCGCTCTGGCGCGTTCACACTGCCAAGCCGTGGCGGAGGTTGAGCGATGAGCCGAGTGGGGAAGGTTCTGATGGGATTGCTTGGCGGTCTTGTTTTGGCAATGGCCGGTGCGCCGGTCATCGCGGTGGCGGGGGAACAGACCAAGACACACGAAAAGCAATCCCGGAAGAAAGCCAAAGTCGACAACCGCAGCGAGGCGCGCAAACTGTATGAGCGCTACTGGGAAAACGACCGTCTGGCACAGGACAACAAGAATTGCCTGATGACGCCGTCATGCGTGAATCAAGAGGGCGATGTATTGCGCCCACTGGCGGAGGCGCGGCAGGCGCTGCTGGACCTGGAGGCGCTTGCGGCCAAAGGCGACCACGAAGCCAGTTTCTATCGTGGTGATATTGCGTTGCGCTTGAGCCGGCTGTTTTCCGCCAAGGCCCGCAATGCGGAAGCGCCGGAACTCTGGCAATCGAACAGCAATCTGCGCGGTCGCGCCGGCAAGGACCGCGAAATCGCCGAGCGCTATCTCTCGCATGCCGCGGCCGGCGGACACCCCGATGCTTGCATGCTGCTCAGCGAGATCGTGCTGGAAGACAAATCCAGAGCGGATTTTAAATTGGGTAAGCGACTGCTGCGCTGCGCGACGCTGGGTTATCTGGAGCGAAAGGATCAGAAAGAGGCGGCCGCAGCGTTCGCGCTCATGGCCAAGATCGCGGAGCCTGGCGATCTGATGGTCGCGGAAGTCTATGCGCGGCTTGGTCTGAAGGAGCCGGGTTCACCTTGGCGCCAGACGGTCAAGCCAGAAGACGTTCTTGGGGCGGAGGGCAAGTCAGGTGCTAAACCTGCTGCCGCACACTGATGCGTGAAAAAAAAATCATCTGGGCGGGTGTTGGGCTGATCTTCCTGATCATCCTCATATCATCGGTGATCCAGAGCATCGAATACACGACGTTCCATGAGGTGAATTGCGAAGAAGGGCAGTTTCGGGGCTGCCAGCCATCGGGCCGTTTCGTCAAGATCAGCCGGGATCTGCCCAAGGGAAAGGTACTGATTGAACTGTTCGACGAGGATGACCGTCTGGTGACGCGTGACGAGCAAGACCGGTGCGTTTTCAAGGGCAAGGAAATGTTTGCGTGCGAACTACGCCGGACGGTGACGTTGTCAGCGGCCGGACGTAACTTTGAGCTGGCGGGGTGGAAAATGTCGGGCGGCAGAATCAGCCATGAATACAATCAGCCGGGTGAGGTCTATTGGGTCGCCCGGCCCGAGTACGCGCGTCGCGCGATTCTGTTCGGCTGGGACATGTGAGGGAAGGAGCGTCATGGCGAAAGTCCTGTTGTGGTTGAAGCGGATCGGCGTGTTGTTGGCCGCGCTGTTTGCATTATTCGGGTTTGGTGAGTATTTCGAGACTG